>JAHPZR010001286.1:47500-68927 GCA_019787425.1 Platygyra sinensis
TCTCCGAAGGTACTCCAAGGACCCCAGTTGCCATCAACTAAAATGAGTAATTGGTCAATAAGTTATTCTTAGATTGCTCCTTACAAATAGAATTGCCAGTGGCAAATCAAACATAACTAGTTAAACCTGAGCTGAATAGTTTAAAACGAAATTCTTCTTTCACAGTAAACCTTATTCCATCCTATATTACTTTTAGCGCTTTTCTAATCAACCAACCAAGAACAAATTTAACATGAATAATCGACAAAAAATATGTATTTACCAGGACACCCTTGGGTATTGCAGACCTTTGTTTGCTGAGATGGTCCAGTACAGTGTTTGCCTCCGCTTGACGGTGCCGGGTTATCACAAGTTCTGGTTCTGTACTGTGAGCCTCCTCCACAACTCTTGGTACATTGACTGTACTGTCCCCATGGAGACCAATGACCGTCAACTGTGAACATAGTTAAGCTTAATTATAAAGATTATAATTTGTTAACAGACAACGAATCAAAAAAGCTAAGAATTATGAGAATCTTACCAGTCTTTTTTTTTACAAAGTAACAAAGAGAAAACGGCCTCTGGTTTTTACCTCTAAATCTCGATGATCAGGCCATTCATTATAATCTACCTGTTTGAATGCATTTCAGAATTTCAGAAAGTCTTTTTTTCGATGAATCTAAATATAATCGCATACAAAAAAAAAAAAAACAAAGGAGAATATGTAGCCGTCTTTGGATGATTTGGAACAATGCAATGCGCATGCACTGCTATTCGTTTCCATTTCTGACCGATTATTCCACATTTCCCTAAGTTTATTTGTGATAATAGAGTTAAACAGCAAAAATGATATCCTAACATGCAATTTTACATTGACGATCTTCGCTTAGGTGACGTTCTTTTTTCTAATATATGAGGAGAAATCACGTAGAGATGTTATTTTCAACAGAAGAACTGCGGTTAAAATGAATAGCATAGATGCAGTTGTTTACCAGAACATGTTTGCGTGTTACAATCACGAGACCGTACAGATGGTCCTACGCAGTGTTTACCGCCACCTTTGGGGGGAGGGTTCTTGCATTTTCGACGTTTGTATTGTACTCCTCCACCGCAGCTTTTACTACAAGAGCCATACTGTCCCCATGAAGTCCAACCGCCATCAACTGAGGAAATATTTAAAAGAAACGTTTATAAGGACATAACATTTAAGATGAAATAAATAGGGAACTTTGCACTTTGCACTGAGAGGAAAATTGTTATGGCAAGACTAGCCAGTGTTTCAAGCTGTTTAGCAATAACAATAATAATATTCACTCAACTATTTTTGTCACTTAATCATAATTAATTATGCATGTTTCGCCTAGTTGTTATATAGTCCTAACGGTTTTTCAAATATTATTTATAAAATATTTAAGACAGTACGCGCATTCTCATTGGTCGATAGGCGTGTTTAGATGAGAGTATGCAAACACGATTGTCACGTCACGCTTTCAGTGTTTCCCCGGGACAATTTGAAACCATTTCAAATCCGTTAGTTCAACTCTCAAGTACAAATATTAAGGAATTCAAATGAAGAAAATTTTTCCAAGTTTTGATTTGGGGATTGACCATCCCTTTCCCTCAGACCCGTGGAAAGAAAGCAAACGAAAGAAGAACAACAGCGCTTTGCATGCCTCGAGGTTAGTGAGCTAGACGACCTTGCCGAGGGAGCTCAAGCGAAGACAACAAAATATTATGAAACAAAATACACAGTAAACGTTTTTCAAGGTAATTTTTGCATTTAATTACTACAATAAAATTCTTACAGAGTCGTAAATCTTTTGAACATTTCTTCTGTTTTCACCGAACTTTAGGCATTTCTCCCAAAGATTTAGAAGGATTCAAACCTGATATCGCTTTCATTTACACGGCGCTCGCTTGCTCGCTTGCGAATTTGCCACAAATTTTGATTTTTGTAACGCGAAATTTAATTGGTTCGTGCGTTATCAGATGCGCGTTTTGATTGGTTAGTAAGAAAGATGTTTGTCTAGAGCGTGTATTGAGAAAAGCTTTTTGGATCAAGAAGTTAATAAACAAAATTTCTCTTCATTTGTCGAATTAATTTTCAGAAATATTTTATAAAACACTTATTATTAACACTTATTATTATTTAGTAAAACACTCTAGGGGGCTGGGAGAATTCTCGACAGTTATGCAAACCCTCGACTTCGTCTTGCGTTTGCATAACTGTCTCGAATTCTCCCAACCCATCTCTAGTTTATTTCAGGCTATGTAAACACGGAAAACGTTTTCTATTGCTTAAGTAACTAACGATGATGTTCGCAACATCGAAACATGTCTTCAAAATTAAAACAAATGTCATAACTCCCTTAAAAATCACGATTTGCTTTCTGCTGTCTCGACCTTTTGGTTCTAATAATAACGATAACGATAACGATAACGATAACGATAAAGATAAAGATAACAAAAACAAGAACGATAACGATAACGATAACAGCTAATCGACAACAGCGAGAAATTCTAATACAGAGCACACGAGTATGAGTAATGCATACTGTTCCATGGCCAGAAATCGCGGACATCGCAACGGCGCACGCGCAGGGTTTCTTAGAAATATGGCCGCCAAACGCTCAAAGGAAATGTATGGCAGAAATAAAACAAAATAAAATAGAGCAAGTTCTGGCTTACCGGGAACAAGTGCCGCGATCGGGTTGAGTTCTTGAAAGTTTCCTCTGCTATTCTGATTATTTGCTTTTCATCAACAAATGTTACTGGCCCTGCTTTTCATCGATGTTTGTTTTCGAAGATTGGCTCATACATTGCTCTATATTACGGAGGCTTGAATGCATCCCAAACAGATTTTGATCCGCCACAGCAGATTACATAAGCGGGATATCCCAAGTGCCGCGATCGCTTGAGGAAAAGCACCGTATGGTGTACTATTTGACCAATTTTCACCTTCGCTGCTGATTTCTTCGCCCTGCTAATTGCCTTCAAAAACAGTTCAGAGAAGCGCAAACCAGGTCTACCGAAAGCAAAGATATCAAATGTCACGCGAGCGTCTCATCTGTGTTGATCCGAGAACCACACGTCGTATTCTTGGGCAAAAACTGGCATTTTTTCAGCAAATTCCGGCATGTTTGGTATCAAAAACCAAGCCTTCTATCTCTGTTGAAGGCTGGGGAGACAGATGACCACTGTCCTTTCAGTCAGCGCTAAAATTACAAGTTCATGTATGACCACACGGCGTGACAAACGTGACATTAGTTTTCGTTTGTCGTTTTGTACGACACTGTCATCCGCTCAAGAAATATGGAAGATTTTGTGATGTGGAGAGAATTATTACCCGGTGAAAATGTGGCTCGGTAAGTCTTCTGGGTATTCTTTAATTCCCTAAGACAACAAGTAGTTACTGAATTGAAGTATTCTGTATGTTTCGAATTCCTCTCTTTCTCAACTGAAGTAATCATAGCCCTTCAGTCCACATTTTCGCCTGGTAATAATCCTCTCCACATCAACAAATCTTTCCCTATTTCTTTAACGGATGGGAGTGACGTATAAAACGACAGGGGAAAACGAATTAAGTTGTTTTTAGTGAACCACGGGGGATTTTCTCGAAGACGCCATGGTGCTATTAGCATAAAGTAATTAATTGGCCCGCTGCTTTTGCGCGGGCTCAAATGTCCGCAATTTCTGACCATGAGATCAGAAAATGTCCTAAACATTTATCAATTCCACGCCTTCTTTCATAATGCAAAAATAATCATCTTTGTTACTTTGTATCGAAGTGTGTTTTAGTTTGAGATAATTTTTAACATAATTTCAGAGGTGACCGAGTATTTCTTGATTTCTAAATATGGATCCGTTCTCCATGTGTCTTTTTTATGTTTGACATACACAGCTCTTTATGCCCGAGCGTTCCATAATGCCTGACGAATGCAATCACTGACAAACGCATAGGGTATCTCTTTACTGTTGACTACTAATGAGCTTCGCTCAGAGCGGGATTAAACCGCGTTCCACGTCATACTTTCGACTCACCTGGACAATGCTGTTCGTTACAAGGTCGATGCTGTCTGAAAGCCCCTTTGCATGTCTTGAGGCCGAAAGGCTGAGATGGATTTACGCATCTGCGAATTCTAGATTGCATTCCTCCTCCACAAGATTTACTACACTTGCTGTATTCACCCCAAGCTGTCCATGTGCCTTCAAACGACTGTACGGAAGCAGCTAGCATTCTAAAATTACCTGCAGGAAATGAGCAGTTTGTTTTATTCAGATTTTTGTTATGTAGCAGCATTGCTCATTATTTTCTCGGCTTCAGTTACAACGGATTATTGTACTGGGGTTTGGGGAACTTCGTTCCCAAAGTCTCTTGGGGTTCGGGAACAGAAAGATACAGGATAACGAGGTCATGCTTATAAAAATGCTGCGAAGAAAGGTCTTCTTTGTTTTGACTGGTGATACCACTTCTTTCGAGTTTTTCATTTAATCCATTAAAACTGCTTTCAGCTAATAATGCTATTCGTGCTCAATAAAGATTTATCTCTGTTAGTTTTACATGCCTGAACATGGCACGTGCTCGTTGCATCTCTGCTGTTCCACCGAAGGCCCCTGACAAGCCCTTCTCTCGGATAACAGAATGCGACATTTCCTTGACCTTGATTGGTAACCGTAACTGCATGATTTAGAACAAGGACCATAGGGACTCCAAGAGCTCCAGCCTCCTTCATCTGATGAAAAAATACAACGTAATATGATGGTACAGTTTAATCAGATGCATATTACGTACCAAAGTCGCACTCACTTAATAAATATTGAGTTTATGATCATAAATAGTGCCATTTCTACGAGTAATATAAGCTGCAGATTACTTAAGCAACGGCTACAGAAGACGCGAACTTACTGTATAAACGGTATATTGTAACCAGTTTACGTCTTACACAATCCGCGGGTAACATAAGCCAGGACTTGTGGGGGACGAGAGTTTTCAGCTAGGCTTAAATATGCCGCGGCTGATACAAGACGCGAAACCACTTGTATAAATAGTATAATGGCTTGCTTGTGGCTTACGTAAGACGCAAACTTACACTTGGCAAGCTAAAGGTTTTCCCGCGCTCGAGCGAGAGCTCAAGCAGTTCCGCCATTGCTATGACAACCGACACAAAAACTAGGCATTATTCACGAATGAGCCGTGAACCATTTATTCGAGCACTTCGCATTTTATATAAGCCGCGCTCGTAGAAATGGTCAAGTTCGTGTCTTTTGTAAGCCACGGCCTGTGTAATCCGCAGCGTCTTTTTCTTGTATAAATGGCCTATACAGTGTAATCGAGTGTAAGTGAGTGCTATGTGCGGTCAATACAGAATAATCAGAAATCTCATCTTGCCTCTCTCTCCTCGTGATTGGACCTCTATTTTTTTTTTTAATTCAATGCCTAGCTGGCGAATACAGTGGCCTCTCATGGCAAGGTGATATCATTTTGAAAGCTACTTAGAGCGTGGTCCAGACACGAGCTGAATTTTACTGAGTTTACCGACCGGTTCAGACTTCCATTTATAGAGCGCTCTGATTGGCTGGAACAGCGTGCTTCATTTTTGTAAAAATGCTCAAACTACACTTACGCATGTAGTGTAATAACGCTCGCTCGCTTAGTAACGATCTTGGGTCATCTCAGCGAAGTAAACCTCAATAATTTGGTATCATCGCTCTCCCGAAGAGTAATCAGTTTAAAGACTGCTCCTGTGCTCGGAGTTGAACAAGTAATAGCAGTGTAGTCTTTTCAACTTTGACGCTAATTCGGGTAATCTTGCTACAAGCCGGTAAAAGTCGTACATGACTGTAGCTTCTTTCAAATACATCTCAGCATTTGGCGTTTTCATCCGCAAGCTTTGAGCTCCTTGTTTCGTAATTTGCACGGCGTTTTCATGAGCGACACTGCGGTCGGATTCCCCTGGACTAGAAAGCTTTATCTGCCTATCCTGATTAAACGGGTTGATTAAACTATTAAGAAAGCGAACTTTGAAGGCATCGTCCTAATTCTCTCGAATTGAAAACAATTCGAAAGTGAAAGCTTTGTTGAGGTCCAGTTCGTGATTCACTTGACAGCTGTCGCCTCGTTAGCCGATCAAATTAACAAGGATTGTGATTGGCTTATTTTAGCGTGCTTTATCAGAGAACAGTACACGGATGAAGCCACTTTTACTCCTTTGGAAAATAAAGTTTGGTTTGAAAATTCAGCGAATGCGTGGGGAAATTATTGGATTCTCTATAATAAAACAAATAAAGAAGCCTCGACTGGGCTCTGTTCAGTTGTAAAGCTTCTTTCGTGCTCTACCGCCTCGTAAGTGCTTTTCAAATTATTAACAGAGTACATTCGAGGTTTCTTTATTTGTTAAATAATAAATCATTTGAAAGTGAAGAATGATCAAAAATAATGGTTGTAATCAGGCATGATCATGACAAAACGAAATTGTAATTGCTGCGTTGACACTGGTTAAAATGATCCCCTCGAGTGTATTTCGAGGCCCTGATTTTTTCAGGCTTCTTCTTTCCAGTTGTTCAATTGAAAAATAACTGCGATGATCATTCTTCTTCACTTTCATTTAGAACCGCAGTTCGAATATGAATTATTTCATATATACTTCATATCAATAAATCTTTTATTGACCAAGCTTGGTCGGTCAAGATGGCTGAATCTTGGCCTCGTTCTGTTTCTGCGTGTTTATATGAACCTCGCCTCCGCGGCGGCCCATAAACACTCATAAAACTAGGCCTCAAGCATGGCCAATGACCCATATATCTGACCTTATTAAATAGGGCAGTTTTCAACTGAACGAAGAAAAACCAAAATCAGGGTAATCATCCTGACTTATTACGAAGGACGTAGACAATCAAACGGCCTATCAAAGACATTTAGCACTAGGCAAAGCGCGTGTAAGCTTGTATAAGCGCGGAATTAGTGGTTAAACAGCTTTCCATTTGTAACGATAAAGATAAATATCTTGCTTATCTCAGTCCAAATATATTTACGAGTGGAGCATGGACTTGCTTTTTCCGAAGTTGGATTCAATACGTAAATGAAGTTGTGTGTCACCATCTCTTTCGATCTGATACTGACATTTCGTGTTCTCCTGCGAAACAAAAAACACTTACTTGAACAGCGACCACAGGTTCTTTGGCAGTACGCAGCGACAAAAGGGTGAAAACAATGCTTGTTAAATTTTTGGCACCAGTATCTTGACCTGTCAAAGCATCCTGAAGAGAAATATTATTAACTTCTGGGTGAAAAATGTAAGATGAAAAGAGAAATTTAAATGAGCCACGTAACCTAAAATCGATTTCCAAAGATTATGTTTCTTCGAAGTCTCAGTTGTAATATTGTATACACTAACCTAATTACTTTTGTGTTCGACTTAAATCCGCTACGAAAAACAACAAGTACCTCTGACAGCGTTGGTCCTGCCTTGCAAACTTCCTATAATTAAATGAGAAATTACTAAAAGTTAACCGCAAGTTACTGCGTTATAATTTTGACTTAGCGACTTAAAGCTAATCAGTGGTTTTATCAACTTTCTCCTTATGAATCTGTTTTTCTTCATATCGCTAGTTTTAGCGTGTAATATCATGGGTAATTTTGCTATTTATCTGACTTGAATTGATAAAAAAAAAGAGATGTTAACAAGTGAACGCATGCTCTCAAATTAACCTGTTTGCCGATTCGTACGGGTGGGGAGCTTTCTGAAACTCCGATCCAAAGGTCAAATGGACCTCAGAGAATAACTTCCTCCTTTTCCGACTTCATAGGAGTAGCCATTTCGCCATGTACAGGGTATTTTAGTTCAGAGTTAAGGCTGCCTTTAAACTATGGCTTCCGTAGCGATTTAAATGCCCCTACAATTTAATTTTGTTGGTTTTTTCTACCGGTATTGAATAGTATCTTGCCCTAATCTTTTTAATCTCAGTCGACCTTTTATGCGTGATCTCATAACCATATCGTTCATTCTGTAATTAGCCATTCCGTATCACTTAAGTATGATATCAAATTTTCATGAAATTAGAAGTTAGGGTACTTGTAATTACCAAGGAGATCGTTCAGTTGCTCAGCAGGGTCTAAAAAAAGAGAACCAAATAGAAAATAAGATGCTAAGTATTGTCATCTTTCCACTGAAAAAAGTGTGAATGAAGTGCTAAATTCAATTCTAAGTAACAATATCACCCTTCAGTTTCTAGATCGTTCTGATGAAAAATTATCGCTAAAATTGAAACTTACTCCTATTGCCTGACAATAGAATTCTGATAAACTTTTCAAAAAGCCTTCCAATTACGTCTGACCAATATTTGGGTATGGAAACTTTAAAAGATGTCTTCAATCATGGTATCAAGGAATCTCTTTCTGTTACTTAAAGTTAATTCAACAGCTATCTCTCCCTTACCAATATTTTCTCTTCTCTCTCAAGAAGTCGCTCTTGAACGTAATGTGATTAAGAGTGCCAATAGATAATTACCTGCTTCAATTTCGTCCTTTGCAAAAGAGAAGGAAAAGGTGACAACAAAGAGCCAGATGAAGATCACTTGTCCCTCCATGGCTATTACAACAAATTGTCATTCCTCGAATTAAAATTCTTTTATAAAAGCTTTAATAACAAAAGAACTGTTTTAATCTATATATCGGTTGTATAACACTTGACCAGTATCTCGCAGTTTTAATATCGCTTAAGGCAATTTTTATTTCTGGTGTACTCTCAGTCACTTCTATAGCAGGTTATCCGGGATGAAACAAATATCTGCTTTTATTATATTACAAAAAAAGAAATCCTCGTAGTTCCTCTTGCCGAGGAAAGTGGCCACGGCGTGGGAAATACCTTGTCTTTACTATTATAAATTAAGTATGCAGGATATTTAATCTAGAAATAGCCTTAAGTTTGTTGTTTTTATTCAACGCCCCTGATCGCAACATCCCGTGTGATTTAATTCGTTGGTAAACTGGAATATTGCTGAGACAATATTTTATATTTAATCACAGATAGGTTCCATGTGTGACTTGAATTCCCTTTTTCCATTCCGAAAAGACGTCCTCTCCTCATTCTTTATGCTGAAGAAGGCCTTAGCGTCTTTTATATTTAAATCTTTAAATGATTTCACGCTAAGTGCGAACTGTCGGCCGAATATTACATGTACAGAGATCAAAGAGCGCAACTGATCGTTCGAGAAATCGAATGCCGTTCTTTGAAACTCTTCTTGATAACCAAATCACTTCAATATTTCATTTCTGCAAATCCGAAAGTTCGTTTACAGGTTTTAAGGACACCCTTCCGGCATGTTGGGTATCGTTCATGCAATATTACCGCCCGCTCTTAGCGGTTATGGAAGTTGCATTAACGTTTTCATTTTTTTTTTTCTAATTCAGTACGCAGAGTAGGTTAACTAAAATTGCTTGATTTGTCACGAATGGCATATTTGAGCTTCTATTGTTCTCTACAAATGCAATATTAATCCACAAAAACCGAGTAACATTTTTTTAGTACAAAAAGCGTTTTCTGAGTCAGGTCTTTAGCAAAGCAAATGGACTATTTTCTAAGGCCACAACACCTATATTCCTCAACATGGTTTTCGAAATAATACTGAATTCATAGTGTGATCAATATGGCCACAATATCCCTGACTCAAGAAATCCTCAGTGTCTTATTACTTCAACGGGATTATATTGCTCCTTTGACTTTAGTTGTCCCATTACCTTTTGTAGTAGGAAGAACAAAGAAGTACGCTACAACAGAAGAAAGGGCCCCTAACGTTTGAACATAGCTAATAAATGGTGCACTGTTTACATTGTAGCATCACATTGTAGGACGTTTTATGACTGGAGTTTTATTTGAGGTTAGACCATTGTTGTTCGAATAAAATAGAATGAATTCACAGTCCCTGACAACTCGTTTAAATTTCGTAAGTCTTGACGTCAGAAGAATCGAGAGATATTAGTAACTAGCTAAAGAAATTTGAAGGCAAAATGAGCAAATAATTATTGATAAATAATTATTAATATGTAAATGATCGTTTTGAAACTGAAATTATTTGGTTACATATGAAACAGCCTTAATCGGCCCAGCAGTTCCTCCTTACTTGACAGCCAGAACAATTTTCTTGGAGTCAGAAATCACGCTAAAGATGCCTGTTATTAATTCGAAACAATAGAAACGCTACTTTTAATGGTACTTGAATTTTAAATCATTGGAAGAAAGCCTATATTATTTTTTTAATGAAAAGAAGAGAAATGAATGGTTGTTACGAGCAGCAATCAGAAAAAAAAATACAATAATTCAATTGAAGTAATATTATTTATTTCAATTCTCGGTAAAAAGCCTTGCAAAAAAATTCATTTTTATCTTTTATCCCTGCCACAAAATTCGTGGTCGCTAAAACTGCTGATACTTGTATGAAGTAATTAAACTCATTCTAAAATCTTTTTCATTCGATGACCTTTTCTTCATCGAGTTTTCGTTAGCATGAAAAGGAACAAAAGTAACGGAAGTGTATTGTTCAATTTAGTCTCCATGAGTTTCCTTTGTTCATCATTATAAGTTCCTATATCCATTGGCAACGACTTTTCAGTCAGTATATATAAACTCCAAGTTAGTTTCTCGATGATACTGCATGCAGACTTGAAGACACTGAAGACAAAGGAAGCGTAGGCGAAAAAGTAAAATGTTCATCTCCCATTTGGTGGTTTTTGCCTTATCGACTTTCCATTTAGCTTCTGCGTTTTGGCCATTTTCAGAGAGCTCAGATGAAGAAAAAGGTAAGGCTGAGTTTTGTTTCGACAACATAAAATTTAATAGTTGTGTTTCTCAGAAACTATGTTATATCACGTAAGATCCATTTTAACCCATAGATGGGCCTAGCAGCAGTTCTATCGGAATGAGTTCCACCCCAGTTGCAGTTTTCATTCGGTCAGAGTTGTAAAACATTAACTAATTCCAATTAGGGCCATACACAGATTATCTTAATTGTAGACTTGATGTATTCATAACAAAACTTGAAGGAACGCGAACCTTATCTCCTACTCAGAAAAGTACACGTGAGTTGGTAACGTTGGAGATATTTCTGCCCATTTGGGAGTTCAATCTTCATGGGTTCAAGATAGACCGTACAAATTAATTAAAAAAGAAAGGTTCTAGTTATGGTGTATCCATTAAAACAGAATGTTTGTAGTAGACAGTACAATGATTTAAATCTCACTTATTATGTTGCGTGGAAATTAAATTGAACTTCTGTCTGTTCTGCATGTATATATTATACATAATATAAACTAAGTCATATGCATTAGCCACACCAATGTTCTTTTCAGATCTTAATGATGTATCTGCAGATGACTCTGGCTATTACAATCGTAAGTTTTTTTTTTTTAATAATAATATTTTGTCTTGGTAGAATTAATTCCATGTTAACATAATTCGTACTGTGTACAAAGCGTTTCCTGCTATCAGATTTTTTCATCCAGATATGTACTAGAAAATGATAAGGTGAGATATCCAGAGGGCCATGCAGGCGCAAATAATATACCTTAAACTTGGCAAGAGCGCAATTTTAAAGAATTTTCACAAATTTAAAGCAGTGAACTTTTTTTTTTTATTGCTTGGATTGGCTCCTGTCATAATAATACTCACGCTACATGTATAACAGGGGAAATCACGAACGTCTAAAACTAACGTAAAGTTTTCCTGCAATCCATCAGTCAGTCAGAATGAAGTAGTTTTCTCCAGTATTACTATTATGTTAGAGGCGTGAGGTCCTTATTAGAAAATATTTCAGGTTTATGGACAAGGTAAGGAAATTTTCTCCTCTGAAAAGAAGCTGTTTATTTTGCACAATGAAAAGAAAAAAGAAATTCGCGGAATTTAGTTCGTGAGCGGTCCATCTAAGCGGTCCTTATTACAAAATTCAGACCAATCATAATTCTCCTATTAGCGATGTAATATCTAACATTTTTCATGACTAATTAGCAGGTTAAAATCCTCATCGGCTATTAGAGTACTTAAAAGTTAGACTTGAGCAGTCTATGATAATAGAAGTAAAGGGCTGGATTAAATGGTTCAAGACACTTTTTTGCTAACCAGAGATTCACGTTTCTTCCAAAGCAATCATCAGGCCGGCAACTTCCAGAAAAGAAAAACAGTTACAGGGAAGGACATTTGACAAAATACTCATACATATGTGCTTTCCTTTTCATGCAGGTTGCCTGGACATTGACAAATGCGACTCATGCTTCAAGATAAAGAAAGAAGGAAAGTGTTATCAACACTTGAGAGAATGTCGGAAAACATGTTCAGGGTGTGAAGGTGAAGAACTAACCCTTACAGATACTATAATGCATTTCATTTCAAAGTTATTTCTCAAAGCCTTGTTTTGATCATATGCATTTTGCTATTGATAAGCTCTCTATATATGTCCAAAGTCCAGAGACCAAGAATATCCTGATCATTTACACAAACTGCTTTCGTGAAACAATTTAAGCACGAAAATAAACCAATATCGTTGCCTTCGCTTAGCAAATACTCTTGGGACCTGGTATTCAGTTCTTTTAAAACAGCGGCAGAACGCTGTTTTGACCATTCAGGTTTCCGTAAAGATTGAAGTGTTGGTTTTCTTACAGGACCAGAGAGTGATCGTTTTGGTGCAGAGAAATGTCAGCATTTTCAAAAAGAAAGGCTATTGCGATTATCCCTCGTTCAAATATTTTAAGTGCCAGAAGACCTGCAGCATTTGCGAAGGTAGAGTGAATGCAAAACTTGGTGTTTACTACGACAGAAGCTCAAGCATGAGCACAAACCACAAACACAAATAGAAGCACAGCATGCCAAAGCGTACTGAGGACGAACTACAGCACAAGCATAGAACAAACACATGGTAGCGAGGACGCTCACAAACGCAAGCACAATCATAAGCACCAGCGGACCAAACGTTTCGTGTGCTCGAGTTATCATGATTACGGCAAGTAAGGACGTGCTGCTGCAAGCATATCAGCGTAAGCGAAAATCCGCCATCTTGTTTCATTGTACATCGAGAAGGTGTGAAACAGAAAATAAAGTAATGATCTAAGTGCTTCTGCTTGTGTTATGGGCGTTTGTCATTACCTTTGTACCGATGCTTGCACTTGTGCTTAAGTTCGTGATGGGAATCAGGGTTTTACAAAGCAATTCTTATGTAATAATATATTAATTGGGATCTGATAAAAGGACACACATGTACACATCAGAACTATTACCTTTCAGCCCCTGGCGCGTTTTGGAAATTTATGTTATGATATGATTAATCTCTATTATCTAGTTGATGGAAATTGGGGAACGTGGGGTGAATGGAGCAAATGCACAAAGACATGCAAACAAGGAAAACAATCAAGAACACGTGAATGTAATTCACCAGCTCCTCAATATGGAGGGAAAGCTTGTGTGGGTAAACGAGAGGAGACTCGAGTCTGCAATGACAATGTTCCTTGTCCAGGTAAGTTGTGCCTCAATTGAAATTATTATCGTTGCCCCTCTGAAGGAATTGTTCCTTAAGCTTTGTTTCAGTTTATTGTTTTTCTCATTACCCGCGTATTCAATATTTCAATGTTAACAAAGGAATGCCAGTTTTCTGATGGTAATGACATTAAAACAATAAGATTGTTTGTTTAAAAACTTTCTTCACGTATTTTTCTTTAAATTCTGCGAATATGTGAAAATTTAGGCAATGCTCCTATTAAGCTAGTCTATTGTAAAGAGCAGTGCTCGTGTTTCTTCAAATGTAGCTGCTTTACTGAAGATATGATTTGTTTTTCGCTGCCTTTTGAAAAAAGTCTGTTTTTCATCTAATAAACATTAATTACTGCATTCATTTTATCAGTTGATGGATACTGGGGGAAATGGAGTGAATGGAGCGCTTGCACTAAGACGTGCAACCAAGGGAAACAATCAAGAACACGAAAATGCGACTCTCCATCTTCCCAGTATGGTGGGAAACCGTGTGTTGGAAAACCAAAGGAAGAGCGCATTTGTAACGAGAAAGTTCCTTGCCCAGGTAAAACAACCAATACTATTTGCTAATCTACACATAGCCTAAGGAAGTCGCAATTCTAAGGATAGATATCTTGCACAGGAGGTTCAATGCGGGAGTTTTTGACGGCAGCAGTTCAGATACAATTGACTAAACATAGTTCATTTTAGATTTGTTTTTTTCGATGAACTAAGATCCGTTACATTTTAAATAGAAAAAAGAAAAGAACAAAAACAAACGTTATAACAATTTTTCTACATATATATGTGGCAGTGCCTGGGTAATTTAGGCAGCGCGTGTGTAAAGTTTCTTATTTGGTCACCATCTTGGATTGGGTAACAGTGGAGGGTGGTGCCGTGGAAAAACTTGCTGAGGGAGGAATTAAGGCAATCGATCGCATTTTTGAGTAGCGATACCGTTCAACCCTGTTTGCAAGTTATTTGGTCTTATGTGAAGTGGGCTATGGCTTCATTTTTTGCTATGGTAACTCAGATCGGCGGAATCTACCTATCTGAGACTGCGTCTTTTTCTAGCACATCAGTACGTTTAATTTCTGTCAGATTGATAATGGTACTGTTCTAGTTGCTCAAAGTGAACGGTATCGTTACTCAAAATGCGATCGAGCCACCTAATGCGTGAAGTGGAAACCCTCCACATGCAAGCAAGGAACGCTGTCACGAACTCGTAGATGCGATCACGGGCCCTCGTATGGCGGATGTATTGAAGGGAAGTCAGTCAAGCTCAAGTTTGCAACAAGGACATTCCGTGCACAGGTTATATCTTGTGTTTGTTTTTGCTAACTGATAATAATCCTTTCCGCTTCCTAATGCCTAGCAGAGTGTAGAAAATAAACTACGCTTTTATCATAGTGATTATCGTTGGATAGATTTATCCATCCTGTCAAAGGGAAACGAATTCCACGTAGACTCTGCGACCCCCTTCCGCAGTATGATTTAGTTATTTTAGCGGTGACCCCAATATTAATTATCGATATTCGACTGCATGTACTGAACGGTACTGAACAAGAGCAGTTAGCGCTGTTACATAGGTTATTTCTTCGGTTTGCTCGCGGTTTGCACGGTTAGGTTTGGTTGTGGTTAGCTTCACTGCATTTTGCTTGCAGTTAGCTTTTATTTGTATGTTAGGGTAACTCTACATTAATTCAGTTATAGTACTGTTCATTATATGTAGCTTAAATTTCGGAAGGTGTGGTAGTCAGCTGCACGGTGGTGCAGTGGTTAAGTGGTCCTCGTAGGCCCGGATTCGACGCCCGGACCCTGCATAGTTTCTTAGTTGAAGAGGACGGGGCTCACAGGATCTACGTGGGAACTCTCTACCCTGTCAAAAGCCCGTTCCTACCCGTCAGCACTGAACTGTTTAGAATCCCGCAAAAGGCTATTGACTTTATTATTTTGTTTTGCCTTGCATTGAACAATGATATGGAAGCAAGCTTATAAGATTGTTCCTAAAATAATGTTTCGTCTTTAAGTTGACGGTAATTGGGGACAATGGAGTAGGTGGAGCACTTGTACAAAGAGTTGCAAACAAGGAAAACAATCAAGAACACGTGAATGTAATTCACCAGCTCCACAGCACGGTGGAAATAAATGTGATGGACAGGCAAAAGAAACACAAGTTTGTAACCAGAATGTACCCTGTCCAGGTAAGCTAGGTAATAGCAAATGGGTCATATGCGTTGTCTCTCATCATAAACAGTGTTTTTTCTCCCTTGCTCCATCTTCTCTATGACAGATAGGTCCTTGCTGTACTCCGTGTTGTATTACTTTATTTCGCTTCTAATGCATAAAATAGTGCTGGGTTTCAGGGAATGTAGTCATGCCAGTAATTTCGTTTAGTCAATAGTCAATGCAAACGAAGTAACAGAGTAACCCGAGCATTTCTCAGCATTGAAAAAAATACATCAGTACAAGCTTATATAGTTGCTACTAAAACAACTTTCTGTTTAGTTGATGGAAACTGGGGTGCGTGGGGCGGATGGAGCACGTGCACTAAAACATGCAAACAAGGAAAACAATCAAGAACACGTGAATGTAATTCACCAGCTCCCTTACATGGAGGGAAGAATTGTGATGGCGAAGCAAATGAAACACAAGTTTGTAACCACAATGTACCCTGTCCAGGTAAGCTAGGTCTGTCATAAGCTTCCTTAATTTGCTGTAAATTGCAAATGGTCCGATATGCGTTGCCTCTAATCATAAACAATTTTTCCCTCCCTTGCTTTTATCTTCTTTATGACAGATAGGTCGACCTTGCCGTACTTCATGCTGTATTACTTTATTTCGCTTCTCAGGCATAAAATAGTGCTGGGTTTCAGGGAATGTAGTCATGCCAGAAATTTCGTTTAGTCGATAGTCACTGCAAACAAACTAATAGAGTAACCCGAGCATTTCTCAGCATTGAAAAAACATGCATCAGTACAGGCTTATATAGTTGCTAATAAAACAACTTTCTGTTTAGTTGATGGAAACTGGGGTGCGTGGGGCGGATGGAGCACGTGCACTAAAACATGCAAACAAGGAAAACAATCAAGAACACGTGAATGTAATTCACCAGCTCCACAACATGGAGGAAAGAAATGTGACGGAGAGGGGAAGGAAACTCAGATTTGCAACGAAATGGTTCCGTGTCCAGGTAAGATGTGATTTACAGTTTGTTTGCTTTGTTGTATCATTGAGATAATTTATTACAACCTTTATACTGAGACATCATGGTGCTCTCATTCAAGTAATACCTTGTTTACAATAATAATAATAATAATAATAATAATAATAATAATAATAATAATAATAATAATAATAATAATAATAATAATAATAATAAATGTTTGGTCCTTTAAATTGACGGTAATTGGGAACAATAGTGTTCATGAGTGGAGCACTTGTACAAAGAGTTGCAAACAAGGAAAACAGTCAAGAACACGTGAATGTAATTTACCAGCTCCACAGCACGGTAGAAATAACTGTGATGGACAGCCAAAGGAAACACAAGTTTGTAACGAGAACGTTCCCTGTCCAGGTTAGCTAGACTGGCAACATTTTTAATACATCGTCATAGCAGTAATTTATTTCGCCATTATGGATTCAATATTCTACGCACGTCACATTTGGAAGCTTCGTTTGTATTTCCTCGCATTGTAAACATAGTGTTTCATGATAAATCTTCCCGGTTGTAGTGACGAAGAATAGTTCTCTGGTTTAAAGGGACACAGTCAACTTTGAGACCGCACTGACTTGGACACTAGTTTTCTCACTTTGTAAAAAGTTTACCTCAAACTAGAATCAAGTTCATCTAGAAATCCGCTACAATTTGGAAGTGTTGTGCTTGATTTTCAATCGTTTACTGAAAAACCTGTTTTTAAATGTCCTTCTGCTTATCCTATGATATTAATTATTATTATTAAAAACAGTATTTGTCGCGTCTCCGTTATATGGAGATGAGCTATGACATGGTATCTAATGCGCATGTGCGCCAGCTGACAGTGTCCCTTTAAATCTCATGGAAAAACACGGAGCTTAGCGGTGTTTATCAGAGATTACTTGTGTTTTTGAGATGTTAGTTGTGGTTTTCAAAGCTTTGTTGCGTTTTTGAGATGTCAGTTGTGTTTTTCAAACCTTAAACTTAGTTGTGTTTTTAAGATGTTAGTTGTGCTTTTCAGAGCTTACTCGTGTCTTTCAATGCTTACTTGTGTTTTGGAGATGAGAGTTGTGTTTTTTAGCGCTTCGTTGTGTTTTTGCTATGTTAGTTGTGCTTTAATTTTCAGACCTGAGTTGTGTTTTTCAAATGCATCAAAGGAGTTTGGTTAACAAGCAAGGGCACATAGGTTCTATTATTGTGTTTACTTACAGTATAAGTGTTCTTTTCTTCCAGTTGATGGCAACTGGGGAGTATGGAGCGAGTGGAGCACATGTACGAAGACTTGTAAACAGGGAAAACAATCAAGAACCCGTGAATGTAATACACCAGCTCCACAGCATGGAGGAAAGAAATGTGATGGCGAGGCACAGGAGAGTCAAGTTTGTAACCACAACATACCCTGCCCAGGTGAGCTATGAATGCCGTCAAACCCGGCCATTTCCGAGATACCTTGTCCTTATGCTTCAAAACCAGTTTCATGAAAACTCTTTCACACAAAAGTAAGTTTAGTTTGAGCTAAAATAATTAAGCCTGTATGCTCAACCCATTTTCATATGAATGATTTCGCACCAAGACCTGTTTACGCAAAGACAAAGGCCACACGGAAATGGCCTATTCACTGTATTTTACTCTTCGCCCATATGCAGTTTCTGATTCCTTTCTATAGCTGGTTTTCCAAATCTTAGGCTGTTTTTCTTTGCCGGCGTACTTTTAAAGTGCATTCGACAGACTTTTTTTATCTGCTCGATAAAATTTCCACAATGTATTGATAAGAATAGCAAAACAAATATTTCGATAGCAATTTTCTTTGCCGGTGTTTTAATGCATCAAAAGCGTCAAATTTCACTTCCGGTGGGGTACAAAACCTCGAGACCAAACCCAGGAAACTGGTAATGATTGTGACGTCATTTCAGGACTTGAAGCTTTGCTAAAAACAGATTTCTCCGACATTTTCTGATTCTGAGCTAATAAATTCGCTAAAAAAATGGTACAATAGTGCACTGTTCATAAGAAAAAAAAGAAAATGTCGGAGAAATCAGTTTTTAGCAAAGCTTCAAGTCCTGAAATGACGTCACAATCATTACCAGTCTTCTGTTTTGGTGTCGTGGTTTTGTACCCCACTGGAAGTGAAATTTGATGCTTTTGATACATTAAAACATCGGCAAGGAAAATCGCTATCGAAATATTTGTTTTGCTATTCTTATTAGTACATTGTGGAAATTTTATCGTGCAAATAAAAAAAGTCTGTCATATACACTTTAACCCATAGAATACGAGGACAGTCAAAATTGCGTGCGGAGGAGGGATTTTCTGACAAGAGATTTTTAAATTTATATTAACCCTATGAAAGTGAAATCTGAAAATCGAAACCCACAACTGAAATGTTTTCTTTGAACGATGAGCAAAAACTCTTCCAACGCGCGAGGAGGATACAAAACTACATTAGGGCATGGAAGAAAAAATTATTCAAAGCGAGAATTGCAAAATTTGAGAGGCTCTTTGTGAAAGCCCGAACTGAAATATTGGAACACTGTTTCAAAGTGAATAAGACAGTTTAATTACTTTGCATGTTTAAATAAGGCTCCTGAGAGTTTAGCGCTAACTTTGCAGATGAAGGCCAGAAATACACACCTCAGTAATGTATTTCATTTAGATCAAGCACTTGCCGGGATATAGAAACCTTTGCCCTTGTTCTGTATCAAAGAACTTGCCTTGGCATTTTATCAAGTTATATTTGGCAAAAAAGTTTCTAAAAGCATTGCATGATTTCAGTTGACGGAAACTGGGGACAGTGGGGTGGATGGAGCATGTGTACAAAGACGTGCAAACAAGGAAAGCAATCAAGAACCCGTGAATGTAATTCACCAGTTCCACAACATGGAGGAAGGAAATGTGATGGCGAGGCACAAGAAAGTCAAGTTTGTAACCAAAACGTACCCTGCCCAAGTGAGTTTGGTTTTACAATCTCTCTGAGCCTTTTTTTTTCTTCGTTAAGCTTGAAATCAACTTTAGATGCCGAGTTTTTCATGCATCTCGAATAATTTACCGTGCGACTTGGCATGTAGAAAAATATTATATCAGCAAATTTATCAAAATGTAATCTTTAACGAAATTGTTAGTAGCCAGACGATCTTTACTCTACTGTATTTCGAAATTAAAACATATTCGGAATTATTGCAAAAAAAAAAAAGATGCTAAAACAAAGCTTGATTTCAGTTGATGGAAACTGGGGAGAGTGGGGTGAATGGAGCACATGCACAAAGACATGTAGGCAAGGCAAGCAATCAAGAACACGTGAATGTAATTCACCAGCTCCACAGCATGGTGGAAAGAAATGTGAAGGCGAGCCCAAGGATTCAAGAGTTTGTAACGAGAAAGTACCCTGTCCAGGTAATAAGCAAAGTGGCTCGACTATCAATAGACCCTACTCCAAAATGGGGGCCGAAATTTCAAATACGTTAAAATTAGAAATGTTTACCAGAACTAGAAAGAACATCTTTCCTTTGGTTAGCATGCAAAGTTTCAGCATCCCAGGTGTAATATCAGCTGAGAAAATGTAAGATGAAAATTGAAAATTTTAAAGACGTTTGTATGACAGGGGGTATATGAACATTACAAACCATGAACACTTCAGAGATTTAGTGACTTTGTTTGATGAGTAAGCAAGGAGGGTTCTTGATATCGAACAAAAAATATAAGAGCTTTTTTACCGTTTAGAGTGAAATCGATTTCACGTGACGAGCTCTAACTGGTTAATTATGGAAAAAAAAAATTGCAAAAAATTTCGATTGTTGATAGTGCGATTTTCTCCCTGTGATACATCCGGGCACTCTATAATCACTAGAGTAGACATAAACTAAACTGTAGGGCATTACTCTATGGATTTCCTTTATTTTCCCTAAATCCAGGAGAATCGTTTCTAAACAAACGCGTGCTAACTGAGCCTCAACATATCTTAACATAGCAATCGTTGTTCACTGGCTTTGTTTTTGTCTTTCGTCAGTTGTTAGAATGGTGTATTAGTAGCATTATTAGTATTGTATCTGTTAGTTATGTTATTATTTTTAGTAATATCATTGTTATTTAGAATTAGCTCCTGTTAAAAAGGGTTTTTATCTTATTAGTGTTGTAGGTAATATAGTGGTTTCTGCGTAATTTGTAATTTGTAAGTAGTGATGTTCTTTTTTTTTTTCTTAATAGTCGATGGAAAATATGGACCGTGGAGCAAGTGGAGCACATGTAGTAAAACATGTAAAGAAGGACGGCAATCAAGAACACGTGAATGTAATTCACCTGCCCCTCAGTACGGTGGAATGAATTGCACAGGAGATTCAAATCAAAACCAAGTTTGCAACGGAGAAATTCCGTGCCCAGGTATTCGCAAGATTACGGAGGTTAATCTATGCTGTGAAGATGGACATAGATAGCATTCCCTGCATTGTTTATTTAGTACCCTCAATTTCAACTCGTGCTAACCAAGCCACAACATATCTTAACATAAAAATCTTTTTTCCCTGGCTTTGTTTTGTTTTTTTTTCGTCAGTTGTTAGAATAGTGTATTAGTAGCAGTGTTAATACTGTATCTGTTAGTTGTGATATTATTTTTAGCAATATCGCCGTTATTTAGGACTAACTCCTGTTAAAAGGGCTTTTATCTTGTTAGTGTTGTAGTTAATGTTAAGTGGTTTCAGTGTAATTTGTAATTTGTAAGTAGTGATGTTTTATTTATCAGTTTTCTTTTTCTTAATAGTCGATGGAAATT
>JAHPZR010001287.1:0-17177 GCA_019787425.1 Platygyra sinensis
AGCGCCGTTTGGTGTTTGCGGAACAGCTTCTACAAACCATCGTTTTGATACTACTTCCATGCATCGTATCAATTCCAAACTTCGCACATCCCTAGCTTAGATTTAAGGCTTAAATTTCCCGGTAAACCTAAGTTCTGGACTCGCTCATTGACGAGAAAAACCGTGGTGAATTTTAATGAGGTGTTTTTCCCATACTAAAACAAGTGAAATAAGCGAATTTTAGAAGCCGAATTGATACTACTTTTCCGTTACCAAATGATGTTGAAAGGGTCTTGATTGATTACTAGACACCTCTTCTCAAAAAGCCGGGGTAAACCTAACCGCAACAGTCGCTTGGGTTTTCGTAATGGGGTGAAATGTATACCATGTTTCACTGTTTTCCACCATTTTCTTTGTATTTTGGTTCTTTTGTCTGGCGACCGCTTTTCAAATTTCGCGCTGAGTCGTATAAAAATCCCGGATGTGTCGCGGAATTCTGGGCGACGCGACTCGTGAAGTATTGTTTCACGACCCGTACGACCCGTACGGGTCGTACGAGTCGTACTGCGGAGGTTGAAGTGCTGTCTTACTAATGATATGCAGGTCACCATTGTTCCACGGCCCGTACAACCCGTAAACCATTGTTTCACGACCTGTTCGGGTCGTACGAGTCGTGTCAAGCCATTCACGGGTCGTATCCGTTCGACAGTACTGGATAAGGATGAACTTTCCAACAAAAAGATAAAAATGGTAGGTCACCGAATAGTTTCTCAGATAATTTACAAAAACTGAGATTTAGGGACGCTTTTGAGGACCTCGTGCGTTTCCATGGTAACTGATATGACGTCATAAGTACCCTTAAAGTATAGCCCAACAATAGAGTTGCAAGGAGACATATAGTTTGTCCACATCATTAAACAACCTTCCTTGTAATCTTCCATCGTTTCACAAGCAATATAAAAAAGAAAAACCCTTTCGAGCCTCCTTAACTATCCATGCCACTACCGGCCGCTCAGCAAAACTAAAGGTATTGTGGTCAGCCAAACAACATCCAGCACTTTCTTTTTGTCAGTGAGTCAAACCGCTAGAGACAAACAAACGGCGACATAATCTTTAAGCTGATCTGATTCGCAGGACCGAAAATGTCGTCAAATAACGAAAACCTCGCCGTCTCAAATCACAAAATTAGCTTACAATTGATTGACATTGGCAAAATCTTCTCCTACAATTAATGCCTGCCTTATGTTGTCAGGAGGAAAAAATTTCTTAACAGAACAGCCGCGAAATACCTGAATTTTTCCAAATTAAAAGTTGTTGAACTCTTCCCGCCACTGTGGCGTCATGAATCGGATCTGGCCTTGGCACTGCCCTTGTGGCAGCATACTATTTCCGGATTACAATCACTACACTTCCCGGTATAAAAAAAATGACCAACCAGAACAAGCGACACTATCACTTTCGCTTCGAATCTGTCAATCAACTTGTAGTATTTCTGACTTCCGTGGCCTCCAACTGGCAAAGACATAGACCCTATGCAAAAATGGCTGCCTTAATAGTATTCTTTTGTTCGTATTTAAATTAGCCTCACTAACCTCGTTTTTGTGGAAAAAATTGTAAAGAATTTGTTATCCCGAACGAGGTTAGTGAGGCTATTTTGAATACGAACAAAAGAATAATTTAAAGCAGTCATTTTTTGCATAGGGTCTAAAGCGCGAAAGCGGGTAGTTTAAAACAACGCCAAAATATCGCATATATTCTGGGTGCTTGGGCTAGATGAGATTAGATATATTTAGCCTATTCCTTCTCTTCTCACAAAGCAATTTTCGGCAAATTACGATGTAAAGTTTCCCTCGAAGTAATGTTGAAATTCGAAACGCTGTGATTTAAGTTTCATCCTTGTCACTTAATTAGATGTCCGAGTAGACTCCGAGCGATTTCCGTAATCTCGGTTCCAGACCTCGCACTAGCAGGACGCGCAATTAACCGCGCGCGGATATGGCGGCCTCAACGAGCGTGATAAAGGTATTTGATCATTTACTCATATTCTAAGCGGATGTAAGGCCTCCCTGTGTCTTTACTATTTGAAGAAAACACCATCCAGTTTAAAAAGTCTAACAGTCTTTTCTTGTATCTGTATCAATTAAATCGTTATAACTGTTGCCAAGCCCTGTTGCTGGCCTAAAGCAATCCCTCAGCATGCCCATAATGTGCATGTTACTTGCGGAGCTCCGGTGGCTCCAAGGGCCGCCAACCGGAGCCCCATACCCATATAGGAAACTAAAGGAAACCCATGAACTGATTTTCTCATGGTTATCATGGCTAGCGGTATTGCTTGTGGGCGCGTACGCACGACGGCGGTGACGGCGACGGAGTTGCGTAAGATGGCGGCCATCCTCTAAATAATAGGTTGACACAGATATGCAGCCTTGGTTTACCGTTTTGGACATCCATACTATGATCAATTGACACCTGTCAAAACAAGGTATCAGCTGATTATCATCGCGTGACCATATCGCGGCCTCAAGTCTACAACTCATCAACGTGACGTGTTTTTTTGAAGTTGACCACTGATCAAGTGATGGTTTTCGATCGGATCGCGGGCCCACGTCAAGTTAACTTGTTAAAAACAGGGCAGGAGTCTTCCTAAGCCGTTTAACGCTAGCCCAGGCTTAAAACTTATTCGAATTACAACTTTTTCTTTTATACAAATGTTTTTTTTTCTTTGCTGATTTGTTTTGTGTATATGGTGATTATAAAACTAAACCAGAAAGCCAAATAATAAACAGAAAACCTCATCGCAAAGTTACAAAACTTAAATCAAAATTCTACCTTTTCCTGAGTTAGCTTAATTAGGCACTGAACAACCCGGCCAAGGAGCTACGCTTTTAGGCTGGCCTAAATCTATATATTACCTTTACTTTATGTTCTCCATACCGCGCTCGGACCTTTGGATTCCGTAGGACCATGGTCGCAATGTTGTCAAATGGATTTCTCACAACATGAATAATCCGCACCTTTGCACCCGCAGTTGTCTCTAAACGGTGAATATCGTCTACCGCTTTAACGCTTCTTTTCATCGTCAACGCTGCAGTCGCGCCTGTCTTGTCTCCAATGATCTGTCGATAGAGGTTTAGAAGCTAATTTTCCTACCACGAGACATTTTCTTAGCACTAAGAATTAATTTGGAGAATTTAATACCAAAATATAAACGTACTTGTTTTTGTTTTCTTGGTGTTCTGTTTTTCATTTATTTCTATGAAACAATACATCGATGTACATTATATGCGAGGAAACCATATACGGAATGTTAGCTTTACATGAACAAAGAAGAGGGAGTTCCATGTCGTCTGTTCATGGTCGCCATCATTTAATCTTAACTGAGGATAATATTTGTATACTCTCTCTAAAGGATGTCATTGCTTTATGAAAAGCTTTTATGCAGCTAGAGTTACAGCCTGCGAAAACAGCCATAATTCGCTTCCCGAGTTTTATTCATTGTGGCTACCAGTTGTAAACTGTGGATTGCCAAGCTGGCTTCAAGAAAAGTGTTGATCTTCTGGAATGAAATATAATTGCTATTTAAAACTTTTTCAACAGTTGTGTGTGTCACACTTACTACTTCTCGTCAGAAAAAGGAGCTTTTGATAATTCTGGGAGGAGGAGGGGGGAGGGGGGAGTTAGAACTAGCTGCGAGCAGCAAACTCGACCCCCTCTTGACCATTAGTTGCATCTATCTTTGAAAACTTAGCCGGTGACCCCATATCTTTTGTAAAAAAATATTGTTATCACCATGCACACAGAAGACGAAACAGGAAAATAAGAAGAAAATATGTGTAGCAGAGATCTGACTTAAATTAAAAAAAAAAAAGTTATGAAATTTTAAGATTAGAAAAATTACACTCCACAGTTTTGTTTTTAGATTTTTTCACTTGCATTCCGCTTTTATTGTTAAATAATTTTTTGCATTAAAAAAGTTAGGGTCACTGGATCAATTTTTGAGATATTAGCTTCGTGGATAAGGAAATCTTAGCTCACTTTGCGCACGCTTGAAGGCAGTCCGCTGCCCAGTAAGGCCCTCAATTCCGCGCCGAAAAAACGAGAAGACCCACGAATGGTGTTTTCTTTATTGCTGTTGTCCGTTAGCAGCATAAGCGGTAGAAAAAGAGTGCCATAACTATCCTAAGTTGAGGCTGGCCTAGAAAAAAAGTCGAAGAAAGCTTAAATAGTAGCTTTTTTTTTCCCGGTTTTTTAGATTGATAACCGGCAAGATCGATCGCAACATCAACATCACGATTGTTCGTGTCCATTGGAGCACAACGGTTCCAAAGAATGTTTTGCTGAAGGATGGATGTTTTCGAAGGTAAAACTAAGCGGTATCGCAAACAGCCCACTAAATTGGGCGGAAACAAAGTTTTACGAAGTCGACCCTCCGCTATGTTTGTTCTGACTTTTGAAAACTTTAAATCTCACGCGCTATCTCGCGACCCCTCGGGTGATGGCGTGATGCTTCGCACTGAAGTGTGCGTCAAGAGCCCGTGCTTCCTAAGGAAATATTATATTACCGGCAAAGATTCCTATTCTATATATCTATGGCCGTAGATTCATGTGCTTATTGAGCACCTGTTTTTTTCTTTAATATTGATAAAAAGCTAGTGTCTGCCATGAGGGTACATAGGGTGATGTGTGTACGAGATACCCTGAGATTTGAGCGCTCAATAAGTGCTTCACATTCGGCTTACCTCGACGTATTGGTCGAACTTGCCTTGCCATTGGTTTGGTACATGATAAAGATAATTACGGGTTGCGTTTACAACACTCTGCTTAGACACTTGAGACCTTCGTCCATTCTTGACGACGCGCCTTGCAGCATTCAACATAAGGTCATAATATGGGTATATTGAATTTTTCATCCATTTGTTTGCATTTGTGCTCCATTCGGTAAAAGCCCCTGTTTCGTCTGCTATTACCATGTGCGGGTGAGCGTCCAGTAAAGAGCCAAGGAGAGTGTGACGAACTGCGCGGATAACCAAAGAAAAACACGATAGTTTTGATGTGACCATATGCGTTGTACAGGTTGGTCTTTGAGGGCACTTTATCTGTAAGTTAAAATTGTTAGCGAGATCTTAAAATTGACGATCGTCGTATCATTCACCTGTTAAAAATTTTCTTAATTAATATTTACAATGGCTTCTTTGATATTTTCTTTGACATCTCCTTGGCGACTGATAGCTTTCGATTTAACTAGGAAATAAACATTGGCCACGGTCGATATAATTTTAATCAATATTCTGTCATGCTCCGAGGCTTTCAGGACAAAAATCTATATTTAGTGTTTGTTTTCTTTGTATTAAATCGCTTTTGAGAATTGAAGTACAAAAGAAAACTTTGAAAATTTGCCATTTTGACCCGAGAGCCTCGGAGCCATGTTAGAATATTGATACATCGAACGTGGTCTATTGTCTGAGTCTGAGAGGTCAGAATATCAATTCTAATTGCCTTCACCAGTTCTTGTCTTTGTACCTGAAGAATGATTTGATAATGTATAATGATTTAAAACGCACAAAGGCCACCACTTTGCCCAAATTGTGTCAAAAAAGTTTTCGACTCGCGCCGAATGTTTCCAAGCAAAAAATGTCAGTTAAAATTTATTTATTTTTAAAAAAAAATATGTTTCACGTTTAGGTTAATTTTTGGAGAAAAGTAAGGTAAAAAACTATAACATTACTTGCGGCAGTTTTGGTACAATACTTGAATAATATTGTGCCGGTATTATAAGCAATGGGAATAAGACTGACTGGGGTCCAATTCGGTCTGTTATCATAAAAATGATAACAAAATCGGACGAAGTCTTTGATTTGTTTATCAAGAGTATGATTACAGACCGACTTGAACGACGCAGAGTCTTATTACCAATTAAACAGAAAAATTACAATTCCGAAAAAAAAATAGCCAAGTTATGAAAGAAATTAAGGAAAAATATTTGCATTAAAACACTGACAAAGGAGATGTAAACATTCTAAGGCGACGGTATCTCCTACCGGCAATTAAGCGCCAAAAACACACATGCGAGCGCGCACGCACGTAACTAAAACTTTGAATGTCCAGTTACAACCTTCTGCCCGGCCCAATAACAACTGTCCAATAACAAACTGCCCAATAACAAACTGTCCAATAACAAACTGCCCAACAACAAACTGGTCAATAGACAAACTGTCCGATAACAAACTGTCCAATAACAAACTCCCCAATAACAAACTGTCCAATAACAAACTCCCCAATAACAAACTGTCCCGATAACAAACTGCCCGATAACAAACTGTCCAATAACAAACTGGCCAATAACAAACTGCCAATAACAAACTGTCCAATAACAAACTGTCCAATAACAAAACTGTTCAATAACAAACTGCCCAAATAAACAAAACTACCAATAACAAACTGCCAAATAACAAACTGTCCATAACAACTGTCCGATAACAGCTTGACAAGTTAACTGGAAACAGACTTTTTTAACCAATCACAATCGAGAAAATTGTAGTTTTTATGATTAATAGAGTACTATCATAGACGAACTTAAACTTTCTGTCCTTAGAATAAATGGATGCAACCAATTTTTTTTATCGCAGTAAAAGGAGTGAATGTATTTATGTCATGTGAATGGTGAAACGATGAAGTAAAATAAATCCTACTCTGTCACTTTAATACCCAAAACAAATTATGCAAAATGCATCTAACAACTTAAAAATAGGTGGTTCAGAATAGTAACTGCTGTAGCATCGTACTTCAGCTATTAGCTAATAAGAGGAAATACATATGAACAAGAAAAGAAGAATATGAAGGGAAATAAAACAACAAAACGTTTAATTACTTGAGGAAATGGCGCCATTGGTTTATCGCTGATTTATCATTCAATGGGCTTTGTGTTTACTTTCTGGTGTGCCAGGTTTATCATGGTTCGTTTGGTTTTCCGCTTGTACTGGCGTGAAAAAGAGCATGATCAGAGAAATTCTCTCCTGCAAGAAATACATACAGGTACAATACAATATATAATATAATAATACATACATATATAGAACAGATTAAAAAAAAAACTCGACAATACTTTGTTCTGTGGTAAAGCAGGCAGGAGGTGGCAAAGTACGAACGAAGTGTAGGGGAAACATAAGGCGAAGTCGAGTGTTTCTCCAAATTTACTGGTATCTCTACTACTTCCTTAGTGCTGCTTCCAAAAGATTCGCTAGTTTGAGAATCTGTTTATTTCGCCTGTTTTGTCGGAATCTAGCAAAAACTGTTATTTAAGTAAAGTTTAACCTTACTGTTGTGAGCAGTTGTGTCCATGAAGCCAATATTTATTGGTGACTATCAGCTCAGTTCTCATTGCGTTTGTCTGAGTCACAGGACAAAATTATATTTTGGGTCGAATTAGTCAAACTCCGAAGCAAAGATTTAAAAGCCACCTTACATCATTAACCCGTGTATCTGTTCTCTGATAAAGTATGCTGCTTCAGCCAATCAAAGCGAGTATTATTTGGAAACTTTAATTATTTCGCCCTCACAAGAGACTATGATCTGGCCTCAATAACAGAGCAGGAGGTATGTATGTATGGGTTATTGACCAAGTGTGAGGTCAAGATGGCTGGATATTGGCCAAGTTCTTTTTTTGTGTGTTTATGAACCGAGACGAAGTCGAGGTCCATAAACTCGCAAGAAAAAAAGAACGAGGCCAATATCAAGCCATCTTGACCGAGCAAACTTGGTCAATAAAGGATTTAGTATATGGCTTTTGGTGAAATTTTGCTTTCGGGATGCAGCGGGTAGTCCCGAGCGGGCAAGATGGCTCTATCTTGGCCCGCTCGGGTAGCCAATCACAGCGCGCGATTGGTTCATCTTGCCCGCTCACGGAGCTAGCCATATAATAAGGCTTGAAATCTTGACCGAGTGTCAAGATGGTCTCATACAGACTGACGAAATTAATATACTGAAGTATAGTAAGATCTGAAATACCGTGATCGTAATCAGGCATGATATAAAACAAAATTGTAGCGTTGACATTGATTAAAAGTTTTTCTAAACAGTAAAACGTTTTCGATCACATCGGTGACCTTCATCAGTTACGTATGGCAATTGAACATTTTTTAGCGCACGCGTTATGCATATTTGTCACCTACTTGCCTATCTTACATCGTTAGTCTTATTTGCATACGTAAACTGATGAAGGTCACCGAGACAAGCTTTATTATTAACTCAGCTCGGTTTTACAAGATATGTAGGTTAGATTTACATAGGAACTAAACACAGTACAGCTAAGGAATAAAGGAAAAAAGAAAACAATGAAATAGGGAGAAAGTTCGGATCATCCAAATAGCAAAGGCTAATCTAGGGGATGATCCTTATTATAAAATACAGTTAAAGGCAGAAATAGGAATAGATTCTTTTTGTAAAAAGTATTTCTTCATGCGCTAAGGTAGATAATTAAATAGAATAACAATTAAGTATAGAGTTCTTCAGGGTTTTACCAAATATTCTAAGACAAATTGAATTAGTTATACTTGTAGGCAGGGAATTCCAAAGACGAGGCCGGTGAATTTTAAGGAGCGTAGGCCATATTGGGTAGTATTAACTGAGGCGACAAAGAGATTTCTGTTACATGATTGCCTCGTTTAATAGGACTGAACAGAGGATATAAATTTGAAATATTCATTGAAACAGGGCAGTAACAGTCTGTGTGATAAATAAAAGAAAGAATCTGTAATTCAATAATATCAGTGAGCTTACGAAGATTGAGGGATTTGAACAGAGGCTCAGAATGGGATTTTGGTTCAGAGAAAGATATTATTCTGATTGCTTTTTTTGGATAATTAATAATTGTGTTAGAAATGAGGGAAAGGTTAAACCACCAGACATGGACGCCATAAGTGAGGAAAGGGTAGATAAGAGACTGTTAAAGGATGACAAGATTATGTTTGTTGACAAAATGTCTCACTTTTGACAAGATACCTACTGTTTTTGATAATTTCAAACAAAGCTCATTAATATGACTTTTCCATGTTAAATTGGAATCAAATGTTTTTCCTAGGTACTTAGTAGAGTCATCTTGTTTAATAAGTGCATCATCAATCTTGATTCTTAATGACTGATTAGGTTTAAGTTTAATGGAATGAAAACGAATAAAGTTAGTTTTAGAAATACTAATTAAGTGCTAATAGATTAAATTTCATCCATTCAGCAACAGATCTTAGTTTCCGATTTAGGGTTGCTTCAAGGTAAGTAAGATTTTTGCTAGCAAAATAAATGTTAGTATCATCAGCAAAATAGATGCAATGTTAGTAAGCTAGAAGTATTGGGACAATCATTTACATATAACAAGAATAAAAGGGGTCCTAGAGTAGATCCTTGTCTGACACCACAAGTCACTGGTAAAGAAAGTGAATTATATATAACCATTAACATTTACAAATTGTTCTCTTTGGGATAAGTAAGATTTAAACCAATCAAGCACAACACCTCTTACTCTATAATGGTAAAGCTTAGTTAATAGGATTGTATGATTAACAGTATCAAATGCTTTTTTCAAGTATATAAATATACCACAACCAAATTCATTATTGTCAATGGACTGGCGAATAGATTCAGTGATAGAAATAAGAGCAGTGGACCATTTTTCTCTGAAACCAAACTGAGGTGGATAAAGTATTTTTAATTCTTACAAATAACTGTAGAGGCGATGGGACATAGCTTTTTCAAATAATTTACTTGAGTTAGAAAGAACAGAGATTGGTCTATAATTGCCAACGTCAGATCTTGAGCCCTTCATAAAATAGGAGTAATCCTCGCTAATTTTAATTTCTTTGGAAAATTACCACTAACAAAGGAATCATTGACTAAAAATGCAAGAGGCTCAGATATATAGTCCCTAATAGTTTTCAAAATAGTAACAGGTACACTGTATGGGCAAGAAGACTTGCTAGCATCCATCTTACCAATAAAAGCCCAAATTTCATTTGAAGAGACAGGGGTTAAAAAAATTGATCCTGAGTAGTAATCTCTAAGGTAGAATGAGGGGATATGACTTCCCCGAGGGATTCCCTTCTCCGTAGTCAGTTACCAATATTAGCAAAAAAGTTATTAAAAATGTTAGCAATGTCTTTAGGGTTATCAACACACTTATTTTTATTTGAAATGGAAGTTATACAACTGTTGTTACATTTACCAACATTTATAATTGACCTGATACCAGACCACAACATTAGCATGTTATACTTATTTAAAGAAAAATATTGATTAAAATAATTGGATTTACCATCTTTCAGATCTTTAACAACCCTCTTTCTAAGTCTTTCTTAGAGATAATGAATATTAGGATCTGGTTGTTTACTTTTAAGTAATTTGGAATAAAGTTTGTCACTATCATTCATTTTAGCAAGAATTTCTCCAGTGATCCAAGGTTTGCACGATATTTTAACCTCCTTCTTGGAAAGCCTCTTATAAGGTATTATGCTTCTGGCAAACAGAGTCAATTTGATCATACAAAAGGTCAAACTTGCCATTAGTGTTTAAATTACTATTGTAAATAAATGAGAAATCAAGGTGAGATACTTCATCAACAAACATAATCATGTTTGTAATAATTAAGGGAAGCATAATTGACTCTTCAATGATCAGAAACTGTGGGAAATGATCAGAAATCTTGGTGACTAGATTTCCACTAAGAGCATTAAAGTTGTACGTATTAGCAAAAATGTTGTCAATTAAAGTGGCACTTCTATCAGTTACACGGGCTGGTTGGAGAATATAAGGCAATAGATAATTAGAGTTCATCATATTAAGACAATTTTCAGAAGCAGGATGGTTTACACAATTTAGTAGGTATAATATTAAAATCAACTAGTATAAATATATTCGATTCTTGTTTTCTCTTGCTAAGTTATGCAATACAGTCTCAATATGCTCAGTGAATCTTTCTGTAGAAGACGAAGGGTGCCTAGCTACAGGCGCAACAACACAAAATACTTCTTGATTTAACATTCTCAGAGCCTCACCCAAACAGTGACGAATTCCTCATCAGTTACACTAAGGTCAGTTCTTTTGATAGCATTCAGTGATTTACTGGTGTAAAGAGCAAGACCACCTGCAGCTGATCTAGATGGCTGTGAATGCAGATTACAGCCATGCAAGACATTATTCATTTTGAATTCTCTTAAAACATTTTCTCTTGTTTCACTTACTTCTATAACTTGGTAGGGGAAGCTTTATAAATCAGGAGTAGCATGCAAATCATCCAGATGACCATCAAAACTGCGGGTTGACATGAAATATTAATAAGGAGAAGTATGACTTATTAGATAATAAAGTCATTTTTTCAAAGTCATGAAAATAACAGTACTTAGAGTTTATAGGATTAGGTATGTTATCATCAATATCAGAATTATCAAGGTAACTAAATTTTCTCCCTTTCTCACATTACTGAACTATAGCAAGAAAAGGTCAGAATGATGTCTGGTGAGGGTCGCAATAATTTGAACCTCAGCTGCTGTTGACATTCTTGTTGTAAAAATTAACATATAAATTAAAAACAAAACAAAACAAAAAAAACAAAGACAAATGAATCGATGTAGCCGCCAGCAAGAGTAAGGTTACTATACTGGTAATGTGAGCATTTTTAATAGCGCACCATGGAGCGCTTACCGTCAACTACTAAAGACAAGAAACTTTTCTTACCAGCGCTAGCCTTGAATCCCGATGAATACTTTTGCTTTATGTAAGCACCTTCGTATGTAAACACAATCAGAGAAACCACCAGAGCTAGGCCAATAAACACGTGTAAGTGAACTAAACGGATTTGTAATCGCAGACACATCAGCACTTCTTCTGCTGCAATAATGAAGACATTCCCAAAGGCACTATTGCCCTGATATTGCTATTAGTCAGGCTTTAAACTGGGTCTAGGATAAGATATATTCCAAGTTACGATCTGCCTGCATTTAAAGTCATGAGGACATTTCAGATAATTAAAACGGATCGCATTTTTAACATTTATTGTTATTGTAGTTCCAGCTCGGGATATTTTAACATGCCTCGGGAAAGTCGCCAGGAAGTAATCGCGCGTTTATGAATTCATGATATACATGACAGAAATGTACAATAGCATGGTGACTCGAGACAAAAGAAAATTATAATGAAGACAACAAACAACATGAGTGAAAATAAGCGCAATATTTCCAGAGTTGACGCTGAAAATTAGCAGCCTTAAAATGTTTCAATTTATTTGAAACTCCGCTATTACGTTAAACATGGATTAAACTTATTGAGGGCCAAGTATAAAAAAAAAAAAAAAAAAAAGAAATCATCGAGTGGTTTTTAATTCACACCCAATTTAAGAATTTTAGGGGCATTTTTGATGAAATGCAAAATAACGGCTTACACCAGTTGATATTCACGCCAATGTTTCTGAAAATCAAACGGAGCGATTTCTCTGACATTTTCAATCGAGGTTATTATATGTTGGAAGATTCATTTAAGACCAGAATGCCATTTAGTCAAGTCTTGTGGACATAGTTTGCAATAACACTTAAAACAACCTTGCTTTTGTTGCATGTTGACACCTTAAAAATTCACTCGTAATTTTCTCGAAAACGCTCTTATAGATTTTTTTGCAATTTTGCCATCGTTGAGGCAGCTATGTCAAGTCCGAGATCCCGACGTCGCATTTCCGAAATTATGTCTGGTGGCAAGTTATTCGGTCATATGTAAAATGGGGCATGGCGTCATTTTGTTTCTATGGTAACTCAGATCTTGGTGAAATGTACCCGATTTGAAACTTTCATCTTTCTCTAGCACACCACTAACGTTTGATTTTCTGTTGGATTGATAGGGTGGTGCTGTAGTCGCTCAAACTTGAGCGGTATCGTGACTCAAAAATCCGATCGAGCTACCTTAAGTGAGCCTGCCTTGATCTCTGTAACTTTTTTGATTTCTTTTTCGCCTAAGTTAAATGACATACCATTGGTCGAAAAGCAGCAAAGGCACGAGAACTTCTGCCAATCAACTGCCAATCTATTATGCTTGACTGCCGGGACGGATTAGATCCCCATGGAGGCGGTAATTTACAACGAGAAAATTGGAATCGGAGGAAGAGCATGTGCGCGTAAGCTCAAGCCCAAGACTATTTCCGGTTAAATTTCAAACTAACGAGGACTCAGGAAATACAGGCGTACTTATCGTTTTTCCGACTGTATATGGGAAGAGGTAAATATTAAAAATGGTATGTGATTGCAAGCGGGAAACGAAACAACACCAAGGCGTTTGCCTATTTACCAGCATCAGATTACTAGGAATCAAGTGTGTGTCCTTGCAGCTGGACGAAAACTTTCACGGTTTTTCTACGACAAAACTTTGACGGATATCGTGTCTGCGAGTTGTTATGAGAACGATTTACAGTTTCCCCGAGAAATCTTAGCAACCAGAGCTCACACGTACTTCCGGTGAAAACTAGTTCGCTTTTTTTTCTGCAGTTTCCGAAGTGGAAATTAAAATTTGCTGAAATCAGAGCAGGTTTACTTTGCAGAAATCAGAGCAGGGATAAGGAGGATTTCTTTGCCATTCAAATGCCATCTTGTCAAAACGGCCGGGGGCGGAGTTTTGATGACATCATTTGACAAGTACCTGTCAAAATGGGTCATGACTACTTAAAGATTTCTTTTTTCCAACTGAGAGATATTAATGAGTCTATTTCTTTAGTTATTCTTACGAGGTCTTTATGCTATCAATCTCAAATCCTGATTTAGCAGATAAAATCTATTGGTAATTATTTTATGATCCATTAAATTTTATTTGGGTTCACATTCATTTACTTTTCGTGGCCATGAAAACATATTCAGGTCTGGTCAGTTTCCAACTTCCATGGCAACTTCATGGGTCATAAAATCTATAATGATTCATTTTTTGTTTTTTTTTTTTTGTTTTTTAACATTAAAACAGTCATAGATCTAAAGGTCACATCTTAAATTGATTATAAATAGGTTACAGTAAACAATGTATTGGTGTTCGGAAAGGAAATAATTCGATTATAGTGTTGTATTAGGAAATAGTTTCTCTTTTTTTCCTCCGAATTAGAAAAATATAGTGGTCAAAAATAGGTCCTTTTATTATATAAACACCAGTGAAATACCATGCAAGTGAGCTTTCCCGCGAAAACTTCATATCTTCACACGTGAAGATAACATGTTATCTTTACACGTGAAGAGATCACCGTCGTTATGGTTACATAATAAATCGCGTCTTTTTCACAGGAGTTTGTAAGGTATTTATTTAATAAACAGAATATTTCATGCCCGCTTGTGGATATGACTTTTATCTTTTCGTGTTCGACTCGATATCTCACTCGTTCACTGCGCTCACTCGTGAGATATCGAGTTGAACACTCGAAGATAAAATTCATATCCACGCGCGGTCATGTAATATCCTCTATCTCTGCTGCAACACAAGTCAATGGGTGAAAACATGGTTGTAAATATATTGCAAGTAAAGACTGTAAGTAAAGACTGTAACATATCCAATAAGGAGGCAATGTAATTATAGAAAGTTAAGATGAGTTATGAGTCTCAATGAGGCAATGAAAATTGGGGAATGGAGTATTCATGACCCTGAAAAAAACAATTGATGGGTTTTTCACAAGTATCTCATGGGATTTTTCTGAAACTGCAATTGGTAGTGCTGCTAGTGCCTGTATTATACTTAATGTTTAACAATATGACTTAAACAAGACCTAAATGAAGTTAAATGTTTCAACAGGACTTAAACATGACTTAAGTATACCTCTAAAATTAATGTAACTTTAATTTGAACTTAATCCTTGAACATTTCTTTTTTGTGGGCTTCCTTTCGAATGGCAAGTTGTCACTGGTGTGGACGCAGAAGAAATAATAGAAAGCTTGGCAAACTCAATATGGTTTTTAAGCAAATGCTGTTGGCATTTCACATCTGCTTTTGATTGACAGAAGAACCCATATGGATTTGTGACGTCGTAAATTTGCATTTTTGGTTACATTTAACTTAGAAAAGTTAATTATTTTTGTAACTTAGAAAAGATCATTATTTTTGTAATTCAATGAAGAGAATAGGAGCTAGGTCCCTTTGCAGGACTCATATCTTAGACAGCGATCTGTAACAACTTGACTGCAAAAGTTTCAACGCATTAAATCTTTTGCAATATGTGCTTCCTTGAAGTTGACAGATTTGATAATCTCAAGTGGCATATTTCGCAATGTACAAGATGACAAACGTGATCGAGATACAGTTGACAAATCTTTAACGGTCTCTTTCTTAATATTATGCTCTATTAAAAAAGCGAGGTCTTGTCATAGTCGAGACTGTGTGATCAACTCTAAAATCTATTTTATTTTTCCAAAACATGCAAATAAAGTCATCGCTCGCCGGCGAAACGGGCCGTCGATAAAACTAGGAACATGGAACATTCCGGAACATCCCGGAACATCCCGGAACATCCCGGAACATGGAATAATTATCATAATTATGTGAAAAATTATGTATAAAAATCAAAATTAAATCAAACAAAAATAAACTGGTATCACCTTGGAAAATAAAAAACAAAACAAAACAAAACAAAACAATAAAATGACTGCAATGAATGAAGGCTCGCAACTTAAAAGTAATCCACCCCTTTCAGTCACGTCACTGTCACTTATTAGACATACGATTTCTCATGAAGAATCTAATTCTCTAAAGAAGAACAAATTCGGAAACAAGAAGCTGAAATTGCAAGGAAAACTCATGAAATAGCTTCACTAGAGCAGTCATTCTCACAGAGACCCATAGATTCTACAATTAGCAACAGCCTGTACAAAGTGTCATTTGCGGGCCGGCCATACACGCGCAAATTAAGTTCGTGAATGAATGCTGTTCTTCAGTAGCACGCCTATTTGGAGATTCTTAAAAAGAGAGATGTTAAATCGTTTTCATTAATTATGTATCTTAGTTATACGTTTGTGTTTACCTAAGTCTAGAATAGCAAATTTTACAGTGTTGAATTTGAGCATTTCTAACCAGCCCCGAAATTTGTCAGACATATTCGACAGCGAGTTACTAATTTTAGAACCGTGGGAACTGCAATTTGACCGAACAACTTTCAATATTTTTGTCTTTATTTTCAACATTACTGTACTTACTGAAATACTTATTTTTTACCAATTAACTTTGCGGCTATTTTGTAATCGCAGTTTAAAAGAGATAAAGGTCGCCAATTTTTAAGATTTTTAAGGTCTGTTTCTTTCTTGGGAATGAGTTTTATTAATCCTCGTCTCTGAGTAATTGGTAGTTTACCGGTGTCGTATGCAAAGTTAAGCGCAGAGATAAGAGCGTCAGAAATATCGCTCCAAAACAATTTGTAGAACTCTGCTGATAGACCGTCTGTCCCAGGAGTTTTACTGTCGGCCATTTGTTTCAAGGAAGAGAGACATTCTGTTTCTGTAAGCGGGCCTTCACAGGACGTTTCTTCTGCTTTTGAGAGATGTACATCGCCTACTTCTGGAAAGAAAAATTGGTTGATGGATGGATCTTGTCCATCAGCCAGTTTTGTTGTGTATAAATTTTTAAAATAAGAGAGGCATTCTATTAATATCTCGCTGTCTTTTGTAATAAAGTTATCGTTATTTATTCTCAGCTGGCTTATTGTTCCTCGTTTATAATGTCTTTTTTCCAGATTAAGGAAATATTTGGTATTTTTCTCACCTTCGTTGTACCAACGGCTCTGCGACCTCAAAATAGCGCCTTTTGTTCGATATTCTATTATCATTTCGTATTGTTCTTTTTTACTTTTCAATACATCTAAAAGTTGTTCACGTAGTTGCCCTTCGATATTTTTGTCTTCCAGTGTTCTTTCGAGGGTGTTTATGGTCTTTTCTAATACGTCTGCCTGGTCAGCTCTTTCTTTTTTTCTTTGTTTTGCATATAATAATGACGCTTCTCTTATCTTTAGTTTTATCATTTCCCAAAGGAGAGCAGGAGAGACCGACGGGTTGTTTGCATATTCACTTTTTGTGTCTTGGATCGTATTTTTGATTTTGGTGACATAATTATCTTCTGAGAGAAAGGATGTATTTAATTTCCAGAAACCGGGGCCCCTAGGGTTTGAATTTGTCACAATTGTCATGGTTATCATTGAATGGTCTGTTTTGTATCCA
>JAHPZR010001291.1:0-55811 GCA_019787425.1 Platygyra sinensis
ACATATGTGTATGTTTATTGAGGGTCGCACAGGGTGGTCTCTGGCCCGGTTCACGAACGGAAAAAAAATAGAGGATCACGGATTACAGATATGAAAATTTCGTTTTCCCGAATCACTAAAATAAGCAAGTAAGACACTCTTTTTAAGAACCTGTTCTTACGCCAGAAAGAGTGTTTAAAGAAAGCAAATTTTCGAATGACTTAGTCAATGGTCCATATTGCAAATGGCATACACAGCTCTAACCATTAGGATGACTTGCGTCTCAAAATCATGTTGAATAGGGTGGTAAAATCGCGAATATCGGTAAATACTTCAGGTTCGTCACGGGTCACGCAAAACCTTCAGGTCACGAGTGACGAAGAATAATTTCCTGAATTCAAGCTCAAAAACTGTTAGTGAAACGCCGCTGGATTGCCGATAGTATCTCGCATACAAAGCGAATCAAAATGTTTACAATAACAAGAGGCTATCATCCTTATCTCTGTCGCTCAGGGTTCATAGTATGCCCAACTGCCATGATAAGATGGTACCCCATCAAAGGTTATACTCTGTAGCTAACATTTGGGCAGCTTGCCTTTTAAAGAGTTCACGGTAATTTTGTCAGCCAGACCCCTAACAGGACAGAAAAATCCAGCGTCCAACGCGATGATAATAGTAGGCTACGGGTGCAAAATCCATCCCCTCCCCTCCCCCCCCCTACCCCCCCATATCAAAACCAAACAAGAGAAGAAAAGGGACAAAAGAATAAATCACAAATCAAGACTAAAAGTACTCATACAAGGCCATCCTTTTCTTTCGTATTGTCGAATGCGCTTCCTTATTTTGGGTCGGTGGGTAGGACTAACCGCCGACCGGTTAGCTCAGTTGGTAGAGCACCGAACTGCTGCGTGGGAGGTCGCAGGGTTCAAATCTTGACCGGACCGCCACTCAGGGTATTTACATAACTGAGAAGAAAGTGCTGCCTTTGCAATGACGTGCTAAAATGGTTAGACTTCTCGGATAAATCGATAAACCGTAGGCCCCGTCTCACAGAACTGGTGTGGGGCATTAAAGAACCCTCACACTGCTCGAAAAGAGCAGGGGACGTTGTCCCTGGTGTGATGGTTTATCACTTGTTCTGTTCTGGGGGCACCTGATCCTACTATTCTCTCTAATAAGATTGTGAACTACGTGGCTGCAATTTGCGCCTAAAAGCAAAGTCCCCCACAAAGTGTTGTAAAGCGCTTTGAGCGTCAGGATAAAGCGCTATATAGATTCTGTATTTACATTAATTACATTTAAGACGGAATCCGCCAGACGTTTGAGTAACAAGTGGACAAAAATCTTGTACCAAGATTATTTACATTGTATTGCAAACTTCTGTAGGGCTCTTTTAATTATCGTCTCAAAACTATTCATTTCTAGCAACACCAAACGTCGAAAACGAATGTTGAACTTCGTATGAAACGCTTAAAAGTTTTGGTGAACTGTGAAACTGATGATGGAATTTTGCCTGTGTTTCCACAAAGTTAATGAACTTTGAAATTTATTTTCTCTCGTTCCCGTGGGAAATTAGTTTGCGGTGTTATTTCAAGCAATTATTTATGTATTTAGCTTTAAAAAAATGTAAAAATGACTGTAAAATATTTAAAATTACTCTGGTACAGATTTTTTGTCCACTAAAACCTGAAACTGCTCCATCTTCTATCGGATTTCGTCTTAAAAGAAAAAGAAAGGCAAAAAAAAAAAAAAAAAAAAAAAAGTGGAGAAGAAGTGTCTAGCTCATTAATGAGGTCAAAATTAAAATAAATATGGTTAAAACTTATTAGTAACAGTTTCTAACTGAACTACTTAAGAACAAACAAAAGGAAGGATAAATCTTCACATAATCCATTTTGATCATTTAGTTTGTTTATGTTATATTGTGAATGAGTTGAGAACGTGAATGAAAGAAGGTAAGGGTAAATCAATCCAAGTAAAACACCTCCACCTCATCAGGTGTGAAGCGCCAAGTTCCGGCTAGGATTGTTTGCCTGTCTTGTACTCCACTTGGAACAGAGTAAGACGAACCAAAATTTGAGACGGAAAAATTGGCACTGTTGGCATTGTCAGCAATGTGGATGTCACCCTTACCAAATGTTGGACCATAAGCTGCGAACTTTTGAATTGCTCTTGATGGGTTCGTCACCATGCTCTTAAATGGTCCAAGACCTTCTTTATTGCGGAGTGAAAATATGAACGCTTTGGAACTGGAACCAAAACTATATTCAGACCCTGAAAAACAATGACAATAGACAGATGTTTTTGTCTGCTTTTTGCTTTTAAATCGATTTGCCTAGTTATTAAATTTTAGGAATATTTTTATTATTATTTTTTTTTTTGTAAATAGTATCCATTCCTAATGTAGTTATTATAAATTGTATTTTGTATTTTTAGTGGGCCACAAGTTAATGAGTAATGTTAGTTACTGTCACGTGTCGCCCTCATAAACTAAAATAAAGTCCCTATAAAGAGAAATTGATGACAGAAAAAAAAAAAGAATAACAACTCGAAATTTATAATTAGAGGTTAAAAATGCCACAACGTTCTGTGGAGTCAGCTACGATCAGTACATTGTATGCTAATTCAGTACCTAGACTTAAGAGGCTGTCCGCGTAAGAACAGATAAGGCAAATTTCGGACCTTTACCGATTGGCCTCATTTTTTTTAGCTAAAGTCAACCACTAATCAATTCTCGGTTTTCACCGCTCATGTGATCAAAATTAAAAATCGTAACCATTCAGTAAATTAAGTCAAGAACCTGGGATACGATAGATCAGTGATTGATGTAGAAACAACCTCGCCAAGAATCAGACCTCTGTTGTTTTTCATTCGCGCATTATTTGCAGAAGCGAGTGACCCAAATTTATAGAGCTTTGTATGGAGACGCCATTTTTGTGCCCTTCGGGGGGGACACAAACATGGCGGCCGTAAAGGAACAGAAACATCTGTCACTGAGTTTTGCTATTGAAACGAAGAATTATTGCTCTAAAGTTCGCAACATTGAAATAAATGCTTCTTATAGTGCAAGCACTGTTTAGTTAGCAAAAACTAAAGCGATAACTGTCTTTTTGACATACGCGACAGCCTTCTCGTGTCACGCAACGTACAAGCTGGAAATTCAAACGTGCGCTATTACAATACTGAGAAGAACCCTGCCGAGCTAAAACATTGTGAAACTTCAAGTTCCTATAAAACCCCAGAAGGAAAGGTAATATTTCATTTTATTATATAAACTCCTGTGAAATACCAGGATTTCTCCTTTTACTAAAAAATTAACTGAACGCCTGGAAGAGGCTACTAAAAATCATGTCTTCATCGCACGCAGTGAACATACTATTTTTATCTTTCACATGTGAGGATATTGGTGTTGCCATAGTTACTAAAATGATCACCCTTGCTATGGTTACATAATCCCATAATGAGTAATTAGATATGTTGCTGTATAATCGAAACATCATCGGTGCCTCCTTGGAAATCTTCGGAAATCTTCGAAAATCTTCGGTAGTCTTCGGAAAATATCGCAAAAATGTTCGGAAACGTTCGCCTTACCTTCGGAACAATTTTAGACAATCTTCGGAAATCTTCGGAAAGTGGTCGAAAATCTTCGGAAAATCGTCAGGAAACGTCGTCATTAGTATGTTCTCGTGAGATATCGAGTTGAACACTCGAAGATAAAATTCATATCCACGCACGGTCATGTAATATCCTCTATTTATAATATGATTACCTAACATAAAAACCAAGAATATACAAAGTGAGATATTTTTTTGCATTTTTTGCGAGATGGTTGAGTCATTTCATGTCCAATCCGGCGCTAAAACTAAAGTTTTTCGAAAAACGGTCTTCAAACCTAAGAAATTTGATAACGACGGCTTTTTGATTTTCAGTGGACGGAAAACATTTTGACTAAAGGAGCTTTTAGAAAACGATTACGTCACCGGCAATCATTTGATTTCCCTGACCGAGTCGGTTTGAAACACAAATCCAGAATGACCGGTTCATCCAGCGTAATGTGGACGGCTTGCATTTAATGGGTTTTCAGAGAGAAACCTCTGTTGTCAGATCTTTTTAAATTCCCTCGCGTTTTGTTACGATTCATGTATATTTGTTAAGGGAGAAATGCAGCGATCTTGCCGTTTAAAGGATTTGGGTCCACACTTATCGTTTTCGTATCGTTTTCGCCCGTTCACACTACAACGCCTTATCCGTTTTGAAAACGCTTTTATACCCACTGTGCGCATGTTCAAATAAACTCGATGCATGCGCATTTTAATATATCGGCCCGCGAAATTGGCGCCATTCTTGGTTCTTTGTTGTTGAGTGTTGTTGTGGTTTAGAATTATTCGAAATTTTCCTTCTAAACGGTGCCATGAAAAGCTGGGAAGTAACCAAAACCTGAAAGATGGGGCGGGCTTCGCCATTTTATCTCCGTTTTTCCGGAAGCTGGCATGGTCAGAAGCCTTAAAATATCTTGTTTCCCTCTTGTGAAATCTAAGTGGCGCCTCAGCTGGGTTAAATGCGCTTGCAAGGGCGTCAACAGATTGGAAGTCATTCCGATCTAGAGAGAAGCCACATGGTAGCGTCTGTCCGCCATTTTGGATACTCACGGTCGAGTGGTCTGGCGCCCGGTCTTGTCTATTGTCAGGAGCCCATGATGGGCTCTTGCTATTGTGGTGACGTTACCGTTTTTAGATAGCATCGTTTTCTCCGTCCACACTAGAGAAGAGCGTTTTCAAAAAGCATCGTTTTCAAATCGCTCCACTCTGAAGAGCGTATTCGAATGGCTCCGTTTTCGGTGATCGTTTTCGGCGTTGTAGTGTGGACGATAGCCGTATCCGAAGCAAAACAGATCCGTTTTCGTTTGAAAACGGGTTAGTGTGGACGGAGCCTATAGGTATGCCACGCTTTGGATATTCCTGCGTTTGGTAAGGGGTATTAAAAAAAAGAAAGAAAAAAAAAAATCCCCAGAAAATATCAAGAAAAGGTAAAGCTTTTGCATGTAAATCATTCAGCTAGTTGGAATGAAAAGCTGTGTTTTGGCAGCGTTTGCTATTTGTGGCTAAATTTCAGAGTATCCCAAGTCGAATTAGAAACTTTTGAAGTCACCTTGAAAACTGGTATCTCGCAAAAAAGAAAAATGACTAGATAAATATATCAATCAAACTGATCCAATGTGATATTTGTGCATTAAATGAAAGGTTTGAATTTAAAAAAAAAACAAAAAACAAAAAACAAAACAAACAAAAAAATAAATCGAGTCTTTTCAAAGCATAATTACACTGTAGCGGCGAGTGGAGCCCCATACCTTTGGTAACGAAATCGATCCAAAAAAAAATGTTGTCACGTATGTATATCTGGTTTGTACGAGCTTATGTCAATACAGCTTCTAAAAAGGAGCTGGCGGCGCGTTCTCTGTCGTTGGGGGTTCGAGGTACTTTTCGTAGGAAAGGAGTGTTGTGTTCGTTTGCTGTGGGGGTACTGCTGTTTTTGTCAAAAAAGTACTCGGCTAATCGCATGGCTGAAACGGCCAGTTGATATGTCGTGGTGACAAGGGCAGAATGTCCACGTGAAATGAAAGATATCTTGTTGGTAGATATAGCTAAGGGCAACTGTAAAGATAAATCACAGAAGAATAATCTAGCCGAATGTTGGCAGGTTTCATTTTGCGGCGAGTGCGCTCACGTGTGATAGTGCTTAAAATGGTTGAGTTGTAGGCCTTATAGTGAATCTTTGATCTTATTCTTGTAATTTTTTGTAAAAGCATTGAGACTTTGGTATAATGCGTTTTAAGAACTGCAAATTATGTGTAAAGTAAAATGGTCGAGTGTTGTTTATAGTTGACCACCGACCAAGTGTTGGTTTTGGAATGGATCGGATCGCAGGATCAGTTCAAGTTATAACTCTCGGGGAAAGGGAGGGAGTGCAAGCAAAGGCAACATTTCGACGCAAAATAACCCCTAGCGCGTTGTTGACTTTTCTTCCTTCGACAGAAAGGTCCGTGATATGTTGCGTCATAAGAGTGAATCCCCATATAGGCATTATACCAATGGTAATCAATATTAAATTATTTTTTTAGACATGGACCCTGATTCTTCCGCGGATGTTACTCGCGTGTTGCTTAAATGTTTTCGTAAAGGGCCATGCCAGCTGTTCTTTCGTTTCCTTTCGTTTCAAAGCGTAGGAAAACATACAACGCTAGGGGGATGTCTCCCACGCGGCCATTCTTTGGGTTCGTCACGCAATTCTCCTCCGCCACGAACGTTTGCTGAAGCCAAGGGTTGTTTAGCATTTACATGGTGAAACCAGTTGGTCCATGGTTTGTGCAAATGGAAAACAAAATTGCCATTGGAAATTTTCGTTTGGGGTAGGCGTGTACCATACCAGTTGAACAACAAACCCAACTTACCGAAAGAGCCTAGGACGAGTTTGACGTCTTCAAAATGGCGGCTGAGATCGTCGTATTGAACGAGATTATAGATGTTTCAATTGACGAGGAATTACGTCTCGATTATGAGGAAGATGAAGAATTCCACTGAAGGTCATTCTACTGAAATAGAACCTAGACTAAGATTTTTCTCAAACTTTGCCAATTGATTGTTTATATTATAGGAACTTAAATTTGGAAATAAAAATGAGAGGTCCCCATGTTCGTTTAGGAGCAACAGCACCTTGTTTATTCCACATAAATCCTTATAATAGCACCATGATTATAGTCACGGTTGCTTGCTAAATTCACGTTTCCGACGATTGTTTTTCGCTCAACACTGAGAACTGGCCCATATTTATTTTATATAGAGAAATTTATTACTCAATTCAAAACAACAGAAAAAAATGATAGGTCACCGTAGTCGTTTTCGAGAAAATGCTAATCACGCGTAAAATCATGCGCAGTAGGGATGCGCAATGCAATACTGGGTAATGACCTTAATATCGGCAACTGCAGCTTTCGTGAAGAGAGATCTGAAGAAAATTGTTGGTTTTTGTGAGGTTGCGGTGCCGTCTTATGCAATCAATGAGTTCAGATCGCACTTTCGAATGACCAAAACCACCTTCGAAGTTCTTGCCCAAAACTTGGCAGCTACAGGTGCAATCCCCACAGGAAATCGTTTTGGCAGAAAAACAATTCGTTATTAACTGGCAGCTTGCACACTGGAAAACAGAACTCTCAGCAGCAGCCATGTTGAAGCACCCCACGTGACGTAGATAAATTGAATATTTATAATAAATTGAATATTTAACCAGAATAACCCTTCAGTACAAAGTACTGTTATCAACGGGGTCCTGCTGACTAAGAATTAAAAACTTGTAATAAAATAAATACATATTAAAGCTAAAAAAATGCACTAAATTAAAAACCATTAAAACCTACAATAAAAATTGCAAGTAATAAACCTCCAAGGCATTCTTAAATAAAACTCTAGAAATAATGTTTCTTAAACTTAACGGCAATGAGTTAAAAATCGAGGCACCTAAAAAATAAAAACTACGGCGCGCGTATGGTCTGGAACTGCTTTGGAATGGCAAATGGTAAGCCCATTTTCCGTTCAGATATTCCGTTTGGGAATTTTGGAATACCTTTCAAGACGTTCCGTTTATTTTGGAAAATTTCCGTTCGGGCAAGCCAAAACAGTGTTACCATTTACATCCCAACCGAAATTTTCGGAATTTTTCGGTAAATGGTAAACCACCAGTGAGACCTTCCTTTGTTTGCACGCGTCCCGATCACGGCTGCGGACTTTGCACCCAGAGAAGTTCAGCGAAAACACCAGCGTGACCTTTCCACGAGTATGTGGATATTAAATCCGTCCATTTAAATACCTGATCAGCAAGAGGCTGAAAAGTATTTAATTAATACGCGAAGACTGAAAAAAAAAATGAGCATAGTCTTTCGTTGGCTCGATTACAGTCGCTGTTCGGGAAGGGATATTCGTTTGCAGGGCTTGTTTCTACCAAATTCCCGCTCAAATCGGTCACCCTAAAACAGGTTCTGTCCTGGTGTACCGGTTCACAAGGGAATAAACATTGTTCTTTCCTTGTTTAGGAGTCATTGGTTATTAGCTGTTGTGTATTGTTTGGTCCAGTTTGTAGCGGTTCTTGTAAACCGGTACACGAGGACAGAACCCCAAAACACATACCTTGCAGACAGCAGACCATACAGACTGCGCAGACCAAGTACTTTTTTTTACTTATTCTTGATTTTGCATTTACTTTTGACTCGCATATGTCTTGGTTTTGGTCACAAATTAGTGTTCAATAATATATCGGAATGTTTGTTTTATGCACAGGCCGCGCTAGCTTGGTATGTGACTGTTGACGAGTTATAGACTTTGTAAGGGAAAATCCCCCAAGTTTAAGACCCAGGGGGGGGGGGGGGGGGGGTACTCGATATATTCTTGGGTGGGGCGGTGCGGCCCGGCCCCTCATACCCTGACCCTGTTTAAGACAAATATCGTTGATCTTCCTACCCTGTTTAAGACAGAATTTTGCGGTTACAAATTGTGTGGCTTTCTTGTTGTGTAATCATTGAAAATTTAATGTACCTGGTATCAATGCCAAAGTCAACGGAAGTCAATATTAATTTACAAGAGCTTACAAGTAAAAATTTTGCTGTTTATCGTCCAAGAAAAGATATCCCATTTAAGACAAAAATTGATAAGTCGATACCCTGATTAAGACAAAACATGATGAATTCGATACCCTGTTTAAGACAAAAATCCCGAAAAACATACCCTGGCAGGCCGCACGTCCCCATTAAGCCCTTTTAAGGGATTACCCCCCCCCCCTCCCCGGGGGTTTAAGATATGCTTAAGTAAAGCAATTTTAAAATGTAGAAAAAAACCTCACTTGTAATGTTATGTCACACGCAACATGTGCATTTTCTATTCTTGGTGTACAGAAATTCCAAATGGCTGTTGGAGCGTGACGATGATCGCGCCAAAAAGGCCGAGCTCACAGAAAACCGAATAGCGGTTGAAATTCTCAGCGCACCACAGGGAGCACACAATCTTGGAGTAGGGAGAGAGCAAATAAAGGAATGAAAAGAATGAACAGTTTACCATTGTCTCCTCTTGTTATCTCTTTTATCTTACGCGATTTTATACTGCTGTTTACAAATCCTGCGTAACACTGAAGCGGTAAACTCGTACCTAGGTCTTTCCGCGCTCAGCCAAAGAAGTTTAAAAAATTGACGTCAGTTTTTTATGCGTCTGTCCTGTTATTGATCATGAATTTCGTCATAACATTGTCAAAGTAGTGTGGATCCACGAGGCGGTAGCCGAGTGGATCCGCAGACTACTTTGACAATGTTATGACGAAATTCCTTGTCAATAACACGACAGACGCATTAAAAACTGACATCAATTTGTTTTTTACGATAACAAATTGTCCAATTGCCCTTTCTCGCTCGCAGACGCGTCGCATGAATTTCGTATTCATGTGTCTATCCGCATATGGACAATAAAATTTAACCAATGAGCGCGCGTGAATTTCTGCAGTTATCGTAAAATTTTTCTTTGTATCAAATTTGACAAGGGAGCCAACTCTTTGCCAAAACCTTTTTAACGCACTGCGAATATTCGCTCGAATCTCTAAATTTCGTTGCTTTCATGATAACAACCAAACACAAAATGAGGTCGGAAGATTTTTCAAAAACTTGGCCGAATATATGTGCATTTCGCCGGTAAGGTTATAAAATAGTAAAAGGTAAAAACTGTTTAAATGTTTGACTAAACGTATTTCGATCTTGCGATCATCTTCAGAGTGATTGAATAGCCCATTTCAGGGTTAATTTTTCTCATTTGCATTACAATGTAATCCAACGTGGATGCGAGGCAATTTCGGGCTAAAACTGCAAAATAGCCCGAAATTGCCTCACATGCATGCTAGAATTTATTGTAATGCAAATGAGAAAAGGTAACCGTGAAAAGGGCTATTTGCATACAACCAACTGTTTTATATTTGTGGTTACGTAATACCAGTTCCCATGGGGTATAGAGTAGGAAGGAATGACTGGACTTGTTTATTTAGGACTGGATTGAAGCGTGCGATGTAAAATGCCTCTTTTATTTTCCTCTTTGTCCAGGAGTGAGCTGAAGTCAAAATGTCCCATGTGAATTTGTGTTCAGGGTGTGTCTTTAAGTGTTTGGCCGGTTCCGATTGTTTGTTTATATCGGAATGTTCGTTGACACGTACTTCAAGATTGCGTGCAGTTTCACCAATGTAAACTTGATTACAAGTGCACGTGCCTCTGTATATAACGTGCGATGGATGAGTGTTTTTGTCCTTGAGTTTGAAGAGGGTTTCAATCTTGCGTGTTTGCCACAAGATATGGAAGTTAAATTTCCCTTTGGTGTATTTGTTAAGTTTTGTTATGAATTTCCTACTTTCAAATTCATTTCTCCTACAAAATGGTAGTTGAATGCCGATTTTTGTTCTTTCATCAAACCAATGGACAGGAATAATCGTCTCATCATCTCTTGCCGTTGGGTTTTCATAAACAAGTCCAGTCATTCCATCTTACTCTATACCCCATGGGAACTGGTATTACGTAACCACATTAGGACCTTTAGATCGGAGGACGAGGACGACTACGACTACGAGTTTTCTGTTCTGAGCACGCGCACTTCGAAAAATGTCGGCCTCCAAACCTTATGCGCATGCTCAGTACGGAAAACTCGTACTCGTAGTCGTCCTCGTCCTCCGATCTAAAGGCCCTAAATATAAAACAGTTGGTTGTATCCAAATTCAATCACTCTGAAGATGATCGCAAGATCGAAAACGTTTAGTCAAACATTTTAAGACGAAATCCGATAGAAGATGGAGCAATTTCAGGTTTTAGTGGACAAAAATCTGTACCAGAGTAATTTTAAATATTTTACAGTCATTTTTACATTTTTTAAAGCTAAATACATAAATAATTGCCTGAAATAACACCGAAAAATAATTTCCCACGGGAACGAGAGAAAATAAATTTCTAAGTCCAGTGATGTTGTTGAAACACAGGCAAAATTCCATCATCAGTTTCATTTCACCAAAACTTTCAAAGCGTTTCATACGAAGTTCAGCATTCGTTTTCGACGTTGGTGTTGCTAGAAATGAATTGTTTGAGAAGATAATTAAAAGAGCCCTACAGAATTTTGCAATACAATGTAAATAATCTTGGTACAAGATTTTTTGTCCACTTGTTACTCCAACGTCTGGCGGATTCCGTCTTAACAGTTTTTACCTTTTACTATTTTATAACCTTACCGGCGAAATGCACATATATTCGGCCAAGTTTTTGAAAAATCTTCCGACCTCATTTTGTGTTTGGTTGTTATCATGAAAGCAACGAAATTTAGAGATTCGAGCGAATATTCGCAGTGCGTTAAAAAGGTTTTGGCAAAGAGTTGGCTCCCTTGTCAAATTTGATACAAAGAAAATTTTACGATAACTGCAGAAATTCACGCGCGCTCATTGGTTAAATTTTATTGTCCATATGCGGATAGACACATGAATACGAAATTCATGCGACGCGTCTGCGAGCGAGAAAGGGCAATTGGACAATTTGTTATCGTAAAAAACAAATTGATGTCAGTTTTTAATGCGTCTGTCGTGTTATTGACAAGGAATTTCGTCATAACATTGTCAAAGTAGTCTGCGGATCCACTCGGCTACCGCCTCGTGGATCCACACTACTTTGACAATGTTATGACGAAATTCATGATCAATAACAGGACAGACGCATAAAAAACTGACGTCAATTTTTTAAACTTCTTTGGCTGAGCGCGGAAAGACCTAGGTACGAGTTTACCGCTTCAGTGTTACGCAGGATTTGTAAACAGCAGTATAAAATCGCGTAAGATAAAAGAGATAACAAGAGGAGACAATGGTAAACTGTTCATTCTTTTCATTCCTTTATTTGCTCTCTCCCTACTCCAAGATTGTGTGCTCCCTGTGGTGCGCTGAGAATTTCAACCGCTATTCGGTTTTCTGTGAGCTCGGCCTTTTTGGCGCGATCATCGTCACGCTCCAACAGCCATTTGGAATTTCTGTACACCAAGAATAGAAAATGCACATGTTGCGTGTGACATAACATTACAAGTGAGGTTTTTTTCTACATTTTAAAATTGCTTTACTTAAGCATATCTTAAACCCCCGGGGAGGGGGGGGGGGGTAATCCCTTAAAAGGGCTTAATGGGGACGTGCGGCCTGCCAGGGTATGTTTTTCGGGATTTTTGTCTTAAACAGGGTATCGAATTCATCATGTTTTGTCTTAATCAGGGTATCGACTTATCAATTTTTGTCTTAAATGGGATATCTTTTCTTGGACGATAAACAGCAAAATTTTTACTTGTAAGCTCTTGTAAATTAATATTGACTTCCGTTGACTTTGGCATTGATACCAGGTACATTAAATTTTCAATGATTACACAACAAGAAAGCCACACAATTTGTAACCGCAAAATTCTGTCTTAAACAGGGTAGGAAGATCAACGATATTTGTCTTAAACAGGGTCAGGGTATGAGGGGCCGGGCCGCACCGCCCCACCCAAGAATATATCGAGTACCCCCCCCCCCCCCCCCCCCTGGGTCTTAAACTTGGGGGATTTTCCCTTACAAAGTCTATAACTCGTCAACAGTCACATACCAAGCTAGCGCGGCCTGTGCATAAAACAAACATTCCGATATATTATTGAACACTAATTTGTGACCAAAACCAAGACATATGCGAGTCAAAAGTAAATGCAAAATCAAGAATAAGTAAAAAAAAGTACTTGGTCTGCGCAGTCTGTATGGTCTGCTGTCTGCAAGGTATGTGTTTTGGGGTTCTGTCCTCGTGTACCGGTTTACAAGAACCGCTACAAACTGGACCAAACAATACACAACAGCTAATAACCAATGACTCCTAAACAAGGAAAGAACAATGTTTATTCCCTTGTGAACCGGTACACCAGGACAGAACCTGTTTTAGGGTGACCGATTTGAGCGGGAATTTGGTAGAAACAAGCCCTGCAAACGAATATCCCTTCCCGAACAGCGACTGTAATCGAGCCAACGAAAGACTATGCTCATTTTTTTTTTCAGTCTTCGCGTATTAATTAAATACTTTTCAGCCTCTTGCTGATCAGGTATTTAAATGGACGGATTTAATATCCACATACTCGTGGAAAGGTCACGCTGGTGTTTTCGCTGAACTTCTCTGGGTGCAAAGTCCGCAGCCGTGATCGGGACGCGTGCAAACAAAGGAAGGTCTCACTGGTGGTTTACCATTTACCGAAAAATTCCGAAAATTTCGGTTGGGATGTAAATGGTAACACTGTTTTGGCTTGCCCGAACGGAAATTTTCCAAAATAAACGGAACGTCTTGAAAGGTATTCCAAAATTCCCAAACGGAATATCTGAACGGAAAATGGGCTTACCATTTGCCATTCCAAAGCAGTTCCAGACCATACGCGCGCCGTAGTTTTTATTTTTTAGGTGCCTCGATTTTTAACTCATTGCCGTTAAGTTTAAGAAACATTATTTCTAGAGTTTTATTTAAGAATGCCTTGGAGGTTTATTACTTGCAATTTTTATTGTAGGTTTTAATGGTTTTTAATTTAGTGCATTTTTTTAGCTTTAATATGTATTTATTTTATTACAAGTTTTTAATTCTTAGTCAGCAGGACCCCGTTGATAACAGTACTTTGTACTGAAGGGTTATTCTGGTTAAATATTCAATTTATTATAAATATTCAATTTATCTACGTCACGTGGGGTGCTTCAACATGGCTGCTGCTGAGAGTTCTGTTTTCCAGTGTGCAAGCTGCCAGTTAATAACGAATTGTTTTTCTGCCAAAACGATTTCCTGTGGGGATTGCACCTGTAGCTGCCAAGTTTTGGGCAAGAACTTCGAAGGTGGTTTTGGTCATTCGAAAGTGCGATCTGAACTCATTGATTGCATAAGACGGCACCGCAACCTCACAAAAACCAACAATTTTCTTCAGATCTCTCTTCACGAAAGCTGCAGTTGCCGATATTAAGGTCATTACCCAGTATTGCATTGCGCATCCCTACTGCGCATGATTTTACGCGTGATTAGCATTTTCTCGAAAACGACTACGGTGACCTATCATTTTTTTCTGTTGTTTTGAATTGAGTAATAAATTTCTCTATATAAAATAAATATGGGCCAGTTCTCAGTGTTGAGCGAAAAACAATCGTCGGAAACGTGAATTTAGCAAGCAACCGTGACTATAATCATGGTGCTATTATAAGGATTTATGTGGAATAAACAAGGTGCTGTTGCTCCTAAACGAACATGGGGACCTCTCATTTTTATTTCCAAATTTAAGTTCCTATAATATAAACAATCAATTGGCAAAGTTTGAGAAAAATCTTAGTCTAGGTTCTATTTCAGTAGAATGACCTTCAGTGGAATTCTTCATCTTCCTCATAATCGAGACGTAATTCCTCGTCAATTGAAACATCTATAATCTCGTTCAATACGACGATCTCAGCCGCCATTTTGAAGACGTCAAACTCGTCCTAGGCTCTTTCGGTAAGTTGGGTTTGTTGTTCAACTGGTATGGTACACGCCTACCCCAAACGAAAATTTCCAATGGCAATTTTGTTTTCCATTTGCACAAACCATGGACCAACTGGTTTCACCATGTAAATGCTAAACAACCCTTGGCTTCAGCAAACGTTCGTGGCGGAGGAGAATTGCGTGACGAACCCAAAGAATGGCCGCGTGGGAGACATCCCCCTAGCGTTGTATGTTTTCCTACGCTTTGAAACGAAAGGAAACGAAAGAACAGCTGGCATGGCCCTTTACGAAAACATTTAAGCAACACGCGAGTAACATCCGCGGAAGAATCAGGGTCCATGTCTAAAAAAATAATTTAATATTGATTACCATTGGTATAATGCCTATATGGGGATTCACTCTTATGACGCAACATATCACGGACCTTTCTGTCGAAGGAAGAAAAGTCAACAACGCGCTAGGGGTTATTTTGCGTCGAAATGTTGCCTTTGCTTGCACTCCCTCCCTTTCCCCGAGAGTTATAACTTGAACTGATCCTGCGATCCGATCCATTCCAAAACCAACACTTGGTCGGTGGTCAACTATAAACAACACTCGACCATTTTACTTTACACATAATTTGCAGTTCTTAAAACGCATTATACCAAAGTCTCAATGCTTTTACAAAAAATTACAAGAATAAGATCAAAGATTCACTATAAGGCCTACAACTCAACCATTTTAAGCACTATCACACGTGAGCGCACTCGCCGCAAAATGAAACCTGCCAACATTCGGCTAGATTATTCTTCTGTGATTTATCTTTACAGTTGCCCTTAGCTATATCTACCAACAAGATATCTTTCATTTCACGTGGACATTCTGCCCTTGTCACCACGACATATCAACTGGCCGTTTCAGCCATGCGATTAGCCGAGTACTTTTTTGACAAAAACAGCAGTACCCCCACAGCAAACGAACACAACACTCCTTTCCTACGAAAAGTACCTCGAACCCCCAACGACAGAGAACGCGCCGCCAGCTCCTTTTTAGAAGCTGTATTGACATAAGCTCGTACAAACCAGATATACATACGTGACAACATTTTTTTTTGGATCGATTTCGTTACCAAAGGTATGGGGCTCCACTCGCCGCTACAGTGTAATTATGCTTTGAAAAGACTCGATTTATTTTTTTGTTTGTTTTGTTTTTTGTTTTTTGTTTTTTTTTTTAAATTCAAACCTTTCATTTAATGCACAAATATCACATTGGATCAGTTTGATTGATATATTTATCTAGTCATTTTTCTTTTTTGCGAGATACCAGTTTTCAAGGTGACTTCAAAAGTTTCTAATTCGACTTGGGATACTCTGAAATTTAGCCACAAATAGCAAACGCTGCCAAAACACAGCTTTTCATTCCAACTAGCTGAATGATTTACATGCAAAAGCTTTACCTTTTCTTGATATTTTCTGGGGATTTTTTTTTTTCTTTCTTTTTTTTAATACCCCTTACCAAACGCAGGAATATCCAAAGCGTGGCATACCTATAGGCTCCGTCCACACTAACCCGTTTTCAAACGAAAACGGATCTGTTTTGCTTCGGATACGGCTATCGTCCACACTACAACGCCGAAAACGATCACCGAAAACGGAGCCATTCGAATACGCTCTTCAGAGTGGAGCGATTTGAAAACGATGCTTTTTGAAAACGCTCTTCTCTAGTGTGGACGGAGAAAACGATGCTATCTAAAAACGGTAACGTCACCACAATAGCAAGAGCCCATCATGGGCTCCTGACAATAGACAAGACCGGGCGCCAGACCACTCGACCGTGAGTATCCAAAATGGCGGACAGACGCTACCATGTGGCTTCTCTCTAGATCGGAATGACTTCCAATCTGTTGACGCCCTTGCAAGCGCATTTAACCCAGCTGAGGCGCCACTTAGATTTCACAAGAGGGAAACAAGATATTTTAAGGCTTCTGACCATGCCAGCTTCCGGAAAAACGGAGATAAAATGGCGAAGCCCGCCCCATCTTTCAGGTTTTGGTTACTTCCCAGCTTTTCATGGCACCGTTTAGAAGGAAAATTTCGAATAATTCTAAACCACAACAACACTCAACAACAAAGAACCAAGAATGGCGCCAATTTCGCGGGCCGATATATTAAAATGCGCATGCATCGAGTTTATTTGAACATGCGCACAGTGGGTATAAAAGCGTTTTCAAAACGGATAAGGCGTTGTAGTGTGAACGGGCGAAAACGATACGAAAACGATAAGTGTGGACCCAAATCCTTTAAACGGCAAGATCGCTGCATTTCTCCCTTAACAAATATACATGAATCGTAACAAAACGCGAGGGAATTTAAAAAGATCTGACAACAGAGGTTTTCTCTCTGAAAACCCATTAAATGCAAGCCGTCCACATTACGCTGGATGAACCGGTCATTCTGGATTTGTGTTTCAAACCGACTCGGTCAGGGAAATCAAATGATTGCCGGTGACGTAATCGTTTTCTAAAAGCTCCTTTAGTCAAAATGTTTTCCGTCCACTGAAAATCAAAAAGCCGTCGTTATCAAATTTCTTAGGTTTGAAGACCGTTTTTCGAAAAACTTTAGTTTTAGCGCCGGATTGGACATGAAATGACTCAACCATCTCGCAAAAAATGCAAAAAAATATCTCACTTTGTATATTCTTGGTTTTTATGTTAGGTAATCATATTATAAATAGAGGATATTACATGACCGTGCGTGGATATGAATTTTATCTTCGAGTGTTCAACTCGATATCTCACGAGAACATACTAATGACGACGTTCCTGACGATTTTCCGAAGATTTTCGACCACTTTCCGAAGATTTCCGAAGATTGTCTAAAATTGTTCCGAAGGTAAGGCGAACGTTTCCGAACATTTTTGCGATATTTTCCGAAGACTACCGAAGATTTTCGAAGATTTCCGAAGATTTCCAAGGAGGCACCGATGATGTTTCGATTATACAGCAACATATCTAATTACTCATTATGGGATTATGTAACCATAGCAAGGGTGATCATTTTAGTAACTATGGCAACACCAATATCCTCACATGTGAAAGATAAAAATAGTATGTTCACTGCGTGCGATGAAGACATGATTTTTAGTAGCCTCTTCCAGGCGTTCAGTTAATTTTTTAGTAAAAGGAGAAATCCTGGTATTTCACAGGAGTTTATATAATAAAATGAAATATTACCTTTCCTTCTGGGGTTTTATAGGAACTTGAAGTTTCACAATGTTTTAGCTCGGCAGGGTTCTTCTCAGTATTGTAATAGCGCACGTTTGAATTTCCAGCTTGTACGTTGCGTGACACGAGAAGGCTGTCGCGTATGTCAAAAAGACAGTTATCGCTTTAGTTTTTGCTAACTAAACAGTGCTTGCACTATAAGAAGCATTTATTTCAATGTTGCGAACTTTAGAGCAATAATTCTTCGTTTCAATAGCAAAACTCAGTGACAGATGTTTCTGTTCCTTTACGGCCGCCATGTTTGTGTCCCCCCCGAAGGGCACAAAAATGGCGTCTCCATACAAAGCTCTATAAATTTGGGTCACTCGCTTCTGCAAATAATGCGCGAATGAAAAACAACAGAGGTCTGATTCTTGGCGAGGTTGTTTTCTACATCAATCACTGATCTATCGTATCCCAGGTTCTTGACTTAATTTACTGAATGGTTACGATTTTTAATTTTGATCACATGAGCGGTGAAAACCGAGAATTGATTAGTGGTTGACTTTAGCTAAAAAAAATGAGGCCAATCGGTAAAGGTCCGAAATTTGCCTTATCTGTTCTTACGCGGACAGCCTCTTAAGTCTAGGTACTGAATTAGCATACAATGTACTGATCGTAGCTGACTCCACAGAACGTTGTGGCATTTTTAACCTCTAATTATAAATTTCGAGTTGTTATTCTTTTTTTTTTTCTGTCATCAATTTCTCTTTATAGGGACTTTATTTTAGTTTATGAGGGCGACACGTGACAGTAACTAACATTACTCATTAACTTGTGGCCCACTAAAAATACAAAATACAATTTATAATAACTACATTAGGAATGGATACTATTTACAAAAAAAAAAATAATAATAAAAATATTCCTAAAATTTAATAACTAGGCAAATCGATTTAAAAGCAAAAAGCAGACAAAAACATCTGTCTATTGTCATTGTTTTTCAGGGTCTGAATATAGTTTTGGTTCCAGTTCCAAAGCGTTCATATTTTCACTCCGCAATAAAGAAGGTCTTGGACCATTTAAGAGCATGGTGACGAACCCATCAAGAGCAATTCAAAAGTTCGCAGCTTATGGTCCAACATTTGGTAAGGGTGACATCCACATTGCTGACAATGCCAACAGTGCCAATTTTTCCGTCTCAAATTTTGGTTCGTCTTACTCTGTTCCAAGTGGAGTACAAGACAGGCAAACAATCCTAGCCGGAACTTGGCGCTTCACACCTGATGAGGTGGAGGTGTTTTACTTGGATTGATTTACCCTTACCTTCTTTCATTCACGTTCTCAACTCATTCACAATATAACATAAACAAACTAAATGATCAAAATGGATTATGTGAAGATTTATCCTTCCTTTTGTTTGTTCTTAAGTAGTTCAGTTAGAAACTGTTACTAATAAGTTTTAACCATATTTATTTTAATTTTGACCTCATTAATGAGCTAGACACTTCTTCTCCACTTTTTTTTTTTTTTTTTTTTTTTTGCCTTTCTTTTTCTTTTAAGACGAAATCCGATAGAAGATGGAGCAGTTTCAGGTTTTAGTGGACAAAAAATCTGTACCAGAGTAATTTTAAATATTTTACAGTCATTTTTACATTTTTTTAAAGCTAAATACATAAATAATTGCTTGAAATAACACCGCAAACTAATTTCCCACGGGAACGAGAGAAAATAAATTTCAAAGTTCATTAACTTTGTGGAAACACAGGCAAAATTCCATCATCAGTTTCACAGTTCACCAAAACTTTTAAGCGTTTCATACGAAGTTCAACATTCGTTTTCGACGTTTGGTGTTGCTAGAAATGAATAGTTTTGAGACGATAATTAAAAGAGCCCTACAGAAGTTTGCAATACAATGTAAATAATCTTGGTACAAGATTTTTGTCCACTTGTTACTCAAACGTCTGGCGGATTCCGTCTTAAATGTAATTAATGTAAATACAGAATCTATATAGCGCTTTATCCTGACGCTCAAAGCGCTTTACAACACTTTGTGGGGGACTTTGCTTTTAGGCGCAAATTGCAGCCACGTAGTTCACAATCTTATTAGAGAGAATAGTAGGATCAGGTGCCCCCAGAACAGAACAAGTGATAAACCATCACACCAGGGACAACGTCCCCTGCTCTTTTCGAGCAGTGTGAGGGTTCTTTAATGCCCCACACCAGTTCTGTGAGACGGGGCCTACGGTTTATCGATTTATCCGAGAAGTCTAACCATTTTAGCACGTCATTGCAAAGGCAGCACTTTCTTCTCAGTTATGTAAATACCCTGAGTGGCGGTCCGGTCAAGATTTGAACCCTGCGACCTCCCACGCAGCAGTTCGGTGCTCTACCAACTGAGCTAACCGGTCGGCGGTTAGTCCTACCCACCGACCCAAAATAAGGAAGCGCATTCGACAATACGAAAGAAAAGGATGGCCTTGTATGAGTACTTTTAGTCTTGATTTGTGATTTATTCTTTTGTCCCTTTTCTTCTCTTGTTTGGTTTTGATATGGGGGGGTAGGGGGGGGAGGGGAGGGGATGGATTTTGCACCCGTAGCCTACTATTATCATCGCGTTGGACGCTGGATTTTTCTGTCCTGTTAGGGGTCTGGCTGACAAAATTACCGTGAACTCTTTAAAAGGCAAGCTGCCCAAATGTTAGCTACAGAGTATAACCTTTGATGGGGTACCATCTTATCATGGCAGTTGGGCATACTATGAACCCTGAGCGACAGAGATAAGGATGATAGCCTCTTGTTATTGTAAACATTTTGATTCGCTTTGTATGCGAGATACTATCGGCAATCCAGCGGCGTTTCACTAACAGTTTTTGAGCTTGAATTCAGGAAATTATTCTTCGTCACTCGTGACCTGAAGGTTTTGCGTGACCCGTGACGAACCTGAAGTATTTACCGATATTCGCGATTTTACCACCCTATTCAACATGATTTTGAGACGCAAGTCATCCTAATGGTTAGAGCTGTGTATGCCATTTGCAATATGGACCATTGACTAAGTCATTCGAAAATTTGCTTTCTTTAAACACTCTTTCTGGCGTAAGAACAGGTTCTTAAAAAGAGTGTCTTACTTGCTTATTTTAGTGATTCGGGAAAACGAAATTTTCATATCTGTAATCCGTGATCCTCTATTTTTTTTCCGTTCGTGAACCGGGCCAGAGACCACCCTGTGCGACCCTCAATAAACATACACATATGTAACTTCCGTGACATATTTGTTGTACCTTGACAGATAACTGGGCACGAAAGTAAAGGCCTTTCATTAGCTTTCCTAATATAGCTCTTAGCGAAATAGAATGGATATTTGTGGCGGCTTGCAGCCGTTTTTAGTAAAATTATTTTCACGTATTTCACGAGCGAATTTACTGCATTCATTTCAAAGTGAAATAACACAATTATCATTGTAGTGAAAATGAACGATTTTCACTGACCCAAACACAATATTTATATTATGCGTTTGTTGGTGTCCCACACCAAATGGCGCATTTGTGTTTTTCTGTATTTAATGTTAATCTTTCATTATTTTTATATCTTTCACCTATTTATAGCAGCAACGAATACAAACTTGCCTCGAGGAACCTTTTATTATTATTAAGATGAGTTTAAATTAGTAACCGTAACGCAAAGTTGTGAAACGACAGCAGTAAGTTCGAATATCGGTTTGTAGGCATCCTTGAGATCAACCTTTAATCACAATGCCTTAATTGTAAAGTAACTTATTAGCGGATGTTCCACTGAGATTAACTGACGATAAGAAAATAGCGAATGACATATAAAACGTAAATAGATAAAGGACTCATGTATCATGCTGTAGAGTTCAGAAACTGACAATCCCCACCCTAAGGCCACGCAGCAATTTCTTTCGGGTCTTTCAAAAGTTCTGAGTTTTATTAACTCAAGAAGTCAGTTTTAGTTCAGATGGAAAGTGGAAATTCTAAAGTTACATAAGCTTTTTTGCACCGGCATGTATCTCCTTGCATGCTAGCCTGCACAGCAGGCGGATTAGCGTGGCAAAGAGCAAAACGCGATACCCTGAACCGCTACTCCGTATGTTCTGCATGCTATTGTATACAAGTAAATTTTTTTTTTTGCGCTTTAGTTGTGACAATTATTTAAAAGCTTCTGAAGAATAGCTTACACCGAGAGTATTAAAAGTTTAAGCATTTAAACTGTGGTTAATGAGCCCTGTAGTCTGTATCATAGCTGTCATCTAAAGTTGTTACTTGTTTGTTATCTTTGCCAATTTAGCCATTGTGCAATAGCCTTAGGTCAATGTCCAATGTAAAGTATCCGTTTACCACATGGGTAATCATACGACAAAGCTCCCAGTATTTTCCACCATGCTCTCATGTGATTTTGGCATGCTATACTCGCTCCCAACTCCTTCAATCCCCAGTTAATAATCCCGTTGTCTTCTGACCCTGTCTCAGTTGTAAGTAATTATTCAAGCTAGGCTGTTCTCTGCTTTCCACTCCCCCCCCCCCCCCCTCCCTGTATTGGTAGCTTTGTCCTGTACAATTTTCCTTTTATTTTTCCTCCATGTGGTTATAATTACCTCTCATGAGACAGCAGCCTCTGCCTAATGAATGTTATCGGTTTACTTACTACTACATTCTATTTCCTATATTTTTGTGTAACCTTAGCTTCTTAATAAATAAAGTTTTTTGGTGGCAGGGAAGTGCAACCTAGGCTGCTTTTTGCCCCACAGTAAGTGCTATTGCCACCCTTGGGAATAGGTCCGGATCTCTCCAGGATGGTGCCATCGTACCATCTGACCTATTGTCCTCCCAGAAAGGCACCCCTCTTCTGGTCCATCCTATGTTACCCTCTACCACAGGTTCCCCTAGAGACGCTGCTACTCTAGGGGAGATAGGCTCTGCCTTCCCTGCCACCCATGTTTTGCCACCGTAATCAGTGATTTGTTTCTGTTTTCCTGCCTCTACCCAGCAAAAAGGGGAGAGGTGCAACGTTGTTACCCATATTAATTTCTTCTAGTGTGGCCGAGGAGCCAATTACCCTCGGTGGTACGGTTAGATCTGCCCCTCCCCCTATGGGGGGGGGGGGGGGGAGGGGTGTGGCTGTAACATATTAAACTGTACAGCAGCAGTGTCTCATTAAACAGAAATTGTACATGTAGACTTGAAACAACTCGACATCGTGAGTTTTAGGGTTAAATAACTAAGTGGGCGAGCTGCATTGCGAGACTAGTGTCATGATGGTCACTAAGCGACCGAACCAGCGATGAAAGAATTGCCATTTGCTCGAAATTCTACGGCAGCATGAGTTCATTTCATTGATAAAACAAGTTTATAACACTGTGTCGATTATGCTTGGATGTCATTTCCTTTGTAACCATTAATATTTGCAAATATATGCATTTTTGTAGTTGTGTCATGTTTAGTTTAGTTTAGAAATTTTACTTAGTATCAAAGCACGTGACAGGGGAGAAACCCATACTAACAAGGGAACATATATTAATACTGAAAATACAATACAGAATTAAAAGATTAAGACATGTACATTAAAAATATAATACTACTACATCTTTTGCACGAATGCGCCTTTTAAACACATTGAGTGTTTTGGCTGATCTCTCATTCGAAGACAGTTTTCTCCCGTAATTTAAGGCCTACGTATCGCAGTGAGTGCCTACCGTACGTTGCAGTATTATAAACAGGAGTGGAGAAATCATATTTTCTCAAGTTATACCTAGAGTTATGTTCTTAAAAAAAAAAAAAGCATGATGTAATGCTATGTAACAGTTTGATCATGATCGTAATAAACTTACATCGTAATTCTGCACAGGAAATATCTTGAATTTGTGTCTACTGCAGGTCTAATTTCTTCGATGAGGACTGTTCGTTTTTTTTTTTTTTCCTGTATTTCGCCCTCTTACCATCCACTCAAAGACTTATTACCTCTTAACTAAGTGAATAGTAACTAAGTAAGTAAGTAACACACTTTATTTATAGAGGGTAAACACTAAATAGCTTAGAGCTAATAAACTTGTGGCCCTCAAACTGAATTAGAAAACAATTACAGCATACAAATATCTAAATCAATACTATACTAATCTAAAAATTCTATTAAATAATGAATTAAGTTAATATCAATCTAAATACTAAAATGATTTAAACTAATTTTTTTTTTCATCGCGTAGAATAGCCGGACATCATTACTTATTCATGAGCACCGAAGCGGCAAAATTTGAATACGAATTTAGTTTGAATGGCCAAGAATAAGAGAGAAAAGGCCCTAATTTGCCTTTAGGGCATTGATAAAACTCGATTTCCTGACTTTCTTAAGTCCCATTTAATGTTTTAAGCAACGGGCTTTTCCTGAGGAATGCTATATCTACAATTGCAGCGAAAAAATAGGAAGTTTTGCGATGTTTTTGGACTATCTTTCTGCGTTCGAAAATTGGGAAAAATCGGCTTTTTCAGAGGGGAACATGTTCCCGATACGAAGTGAAAAGCGATTTTTAAATAAGCGAGACGGGCTTTAAAAAAGTTAGCAACGGGAAATAAACGTTTGACGTTTTTCTTAACTGGTCCCGTCTTTACTTTGTAAATCGAAGTAAGATAACGACTATCAAACTGACATTTAAAATTGCGAGTTCGAAGTGCGTTCAAATATGGCGCGTCTTTGCTTAGTGAGCCATTGTTTGAAGCACACTACTGCATAACAATGGCTGTCAAAAAATTATCATATCTTTTCAAAAAAATCACTCAGTCGTTAAATGCGAATCACTGATCAGTAGCTCGCCAACTTTAGAACGACAGCTTGACGACTGTTAACGCGCGCATTTACGATGAACAAGGAAAACAGAAGTGCGCTGGATCGGGAGCTCTTTTCAGATCATTGAATCCCCGATCCATCCACTTCTAATTAATATGTTCCGTCCTTATGTCCACCCCTGTGATCCAAAATTTCGTCTTCAAAAGTATACAATGTCCGCTCGAGTAAGCACGATCCAACCCGAGCTGTTTTTATATTTTGCGAACATAGCGGTAAAAGCCGCCGATGGTTTTCAAAGCTTTTCAGATAAGATGAGTGGCCATCGATCGATCAACGGACTTTATTTGAGTTTGTTGCTTGTGGTCGAGGGTATTAACAAGTGGGCAACGAACAACACTATTGACGCGCGTAAGAATCAAGCGCTTTTTAACTACGCAAACATTTAATAAAGAGGTTTTACAGGCGGTGCATATTTGACATGGTAAAAGCCGTCGATAGTTTTCAAAGAAATTGGCTAAACTACAGAATACAGGGCCACTTTTGAAGAAGTATCAGTCGAGTGGCTCGGTGGCTTGTCAGTCAATTTAAAGAAGTTAAGTATCGCTCGAGTGGCTCGGAGGATTGTTAGTCAATGCGACTGGCGAGCCAAACAAAAGCGAAAACAATATACGAAAAGCTCATTGTTTTGATGCTCCGCCTTCTTCAAGTTAATGAGCAAGGTCATACTCCCTACGGGAAAAAACGCGCGTTAATCTTAACCAATGAGACTCGGCTCTTAGCGCTAATTTGAATAATACTAGGTAATATGACAGACCTTAGAACTGCAAGTAAATGTCCCGAGAACAATAGGCATTCTGCGCGATGTTAAAATTACATTAAATAAGCTCCTCCTAAATGCAGGGAGAGAATCTTTACTTCTTAATTCTAAAGATAACGTGTTCCAAAGTTTGCAGGCTCTAAACTAAGAAGGACTTTCCACCTTCTGTCTCGCGTATATACTTAGGGCAAACCATCTGTCCTGGCTGGGATTCAGAATACTTTTTATTTGAGGTTTAACTGTTCTCCTTTTAATTTTCCAATTTCGCCAATAGAAGATTTGTCGAATTCTGTTGTTCCCCCTTATGTTATTACTTTTGCTGTCTGACAATCGCCGAAATAAAAGCAGATTGGAATTAAGGTAAGTAATTTAGACCGTTCGAGAACCCGACTTTCTCCGTAACGCCTCATCCTCAGGGAAACATTTTGAGATTCATGTTCTTAAATACAATTTCATGCAGAGTAGGGAACCTAAAAGGAAGAAAAGGAAAAGGAAGGATAATTATCTAAAGCTCGAGGAGATTGGAGCATTTGAGATTCGATTGAATTCAGTGGCCTCTTTTGGCTGGGATTACTCAGCGTCGGGCAGCAGTCAAGGTCGGCCGGGGTTTTTGGGTATACGGTATGCAGGGGCTTTTTAAATCGGGTATACGGTATATTGCAGCTTAAATACAGGTATTCGGTATATCACTTTCTTTGAATTGTTCGGCTCTAGTTTTTCTCCTTATAACAACAATACGAATAGCCTCTCATAAACAGAGTGAAGCACAAAAAGGCCGAAAGACCGGCAAAGTAAACGGCAAATGTCAAGTGCCACGAACCGTAGGAGCCGAGTTTGGTCTGTCTGTTTTATTTACCATCATTGGCAATAATTGTTTTGACAGAGCCCCGTTCTACATTGTGCGAGACTACCAGCACTCAACCAACTTCAGGAGCGTGAAGCAAAAGTTACGCACTTACCGTATAGCATCAACTCCATTTTAAGACGGGTTTTGGCAGAAACAAACTTGTGCGTTTATATCAAGTTAGCTCCATACTGTAGATCAGCCATCGAGTGCATCAGAAATCTAGAAAAATGCCGTCAAAGAATCACAAAATAACGAGGTCGAGCTTCAAAAAGTAGGTCCGAAAAGTACATTACGCATTGGCTAGCAGTTATAGCTAATAGGAGCCAGGGATTTTCGGTCCGCAACAAGGGTTATAAACACACCACGAGAAGTCTATGCCAAGCCGCAGAATTTCTAACATTCTCACTTATGTACGAGTTGCGCTAGCAACTTCAGACCTACAGCTGAGTATTTTAGAATACCGGCAACTGATGAGATCCACATGGAGGATCGAAACCATGGTCTTGCATTGAACTAAGCCGAACAATGGCGTATACGACACGCAACACAGTCAACAGACTTGCGCGTAAAGAGCTGTATTTAAATCCTGTAGTACCAGAACGATCAAGGAGGAATGAGTTCCAGAAACATAAGCTCGATCAGATAATGAGAAATAGCACACAAACTGCAGTTACAAACATGACAATAAAACGCATGTTGGAAAACAAAATTATTTAACTTTAACTTGACGTTTCGTATGTTTCTACCTACATCTTCAGAAGTGACCGTTAGTAATACAAGTAGCAACTAAGTTTAAAGTGCACCTAACCCCCAAATTTTTTTCGCTAAACCAATAAAGCTTATTTTGTGGAGTAATTAGCCGCAAAAATTTTTCGATTTGGTTAAATCCTCGAATTTCTGTGCCCCCTTGAAAACCGAGTTTCGTATGGTTCACGACCGAGCATAAGGAGTCTGGGGAGAATAAAGACGTGACGTCACTTCGAGAACGAAGCTTCGGCTGTCCCAGTCGGGTCTTTTACTCCGTGTGAGCGTAGAAGTCTTTTTGCCGCACAAGTTTTTCGCTGGGGGCTCCACAGTGGACAGATTTCTGTTTTTATCAACAACATCTTCTACTTCGTCGGATTCTGAAATGAGCTTTGATCAGAGACTCCGAAATTTATTATATCGCTGAAGAGAATGACGACTCGCACTTGTCAACAAAGCAAATTGAATAGTTAAATGATGACGGCCGAGCTGATTTGTATGCTGACAACTCTCTGGCCAACGAAGAATGGATAGACAAATGAGGTGGATGCTGACAAAGAACTCGAACGAGCTCTGATGGACAGACCCGAAGGCAATGATATGTAGAAGTCAAAGAGACTATAGCGTGTGGTGCGTAAATATATAAATTCGCGCATTCTTCGATCTCGCATTAACATACTTTCGTTAATAAAAGTCAAGTCCGTTAACTTTCTCAAATTATTTTAACTTCATTCGTTCAACGTAGACCAAAATGATTATCCCATGACACAATGTTTGTGTTCTCTTCGTGCTAGTGTGGAAATTGTAGCGTCGCTTCCCTTCAAAACATCAGCGAATGTTATTGTTGTTATTATTATATTAAAGTGAGTTAGAAGGTTGTCAAGACTCAAAGAAGAGTGATCTTGTTCTTGAAGATATTGGTACTGATGTTACCTTTAAGTCTGTTACTGAATATCCAGGAATTAAACCTGTATGGCTTCAGAAATGGAGTTTTAAGAGTGGCTGACTCTTAGGATCGAGAAACGCCAGTCAACGACCCATTTGGCAAATCGCTCATATTTTGCCCAAAGATACTTTTAGGTGACCTAATTCTAAAAATCATATTTAAATATTCCAGCAAATTTTTATTTTTAGAAATTCGCGAAAATTTGAAAGCGCGGTCGAAGTGCGGTTTTTCGTGTGATAAAATGACCGAAATAAGGTGCGAGGACGAAGCGCTGCTAAGGTCTTAAAATAAATTCAATTGACTTCAAACTTCACACAAATGTGGAAAAACCATTCTAATATATTTTTCGTCTTAAACTAATCTCAGATATGTTTATCTAGTGGTTTTCCGATCCATTTTAAAAGCACCTCTCAAGCGTGTTAAAAATGACGGCAAAATATAGGTCATGTTTAACAGCAAAAAAGTACATCTCGTACCTCGCTTTTCGATTATTTTACTTTGCAGCCTTAAAATATCATTATTAAACATATACCATGCCAAGTTTCACGCTCGAACTCCCATTATTTCTCTCTGAGAAATTCGAAAATCTATGTAACATACTCAGCTCAAATGACACATGATATATTCGCGAAATGATTAACAATCTAAATTAATCAGTTTGATTATAAAAATTACGCCTTGGGAAAGATCCTTTTGACTGTAGTTACCAGTGTGATCAACTGAAAGTCAAATTTCAAGCTCCAAATTCCTCTACTGAGGCAGTATCATCAACTGAAATTCGCGAGCGCTTATGCAAATCAATCGACAAGTTAGCGCCAAACATTTCAAACGCAAATTCCCTTTATCTCAGCCTTCTTAACACCCTGCATTTTATCTATTACAATTAAGGAATAAGCAAAAGACCGTGTAATTAAGTCTAAAGCAGTTCACAAAAGAGGTTTGAACTACCTGAAGTTAATTGCGAACAAGAAGTCGTGTGAACTGTTCATCGTTTTATGCCTATCTTATACGGTTCGTCGTGTTAGTCGGTATGTGGCTATGGTGGAATGCTTGACGATGTGCAATGACAATATACTTCTACCCTAACTCTAGCTGATGCTCAAAAGACTGGTGTTAGACTGTAGACAAGCCTTTCCTACAACAACCCCCTCGAAAAATAATTGTGTATGGAAAACATGATATGGCAAAATTGTTCGACCGCAAACAACTTCACAATATTCAAAATGATTCATTACGCACTATAACTACTGGCCTTAGAATAACAAGAGACATACCCAAATGCCGTCCATATACCTTGCTGGTAAACCACATTAGAAAACAGTCCTAAGAAAGCACGCGCGCTGATTGGTTAAAAATCGTGTTTGTATAACTCGATGGAGACACAGAACTAGCGCGCGCTGTTGACGTAGTGATGGCACGATCAAAGAGAATTTACATTTTGATAATCAAAGTTAACAAGTTGTTTTCCTTTTTCTCGTCATGGTGTTTCCTAAAAGAAATAGAAAACATGTACTCTGTGTTTCTATCGAGTTATACAAACACTCGTGAAAGTTTGGGAGAACTCGAAAAAGCTGTGGAATCACTCGCCTGCGGCTCGTGTTCCCACAGCTTTTCTCGTTCTCCCAAACTTCCACTCGTGTTTGTATAACTCGATAGAAACACGGTACATGTTTTCTATTTCTTAAATATAAGGGAGCAATTCCTGAGCAATTTACTGGGAGTAATTTCTAGATACATATTTTCATGAAAAAAAAATGTCACGCAACCCCACCGCCGATTTTTTTTTGTCTTTGAGGAGTGGGTAAGGAATGTGTGGAATAGGATTAGTTCATTCTATTATTTTTTTTAAAATAAAATGTAGTATAAGTGGATCATAAATAAGTCAGCTGCTTCTTTACGGACAACTATTTTTCAAAAAAATTCGCAGTTCGCGAGATCTATTACATGTTTTCACATGTTACAGAGTGATGAGTTTCTGAAGGCGAGGCTGCGCTGCATCTGCGGGCAGTGTCAGAAACCAAGAACATTAGAGCATCTGTCTTTAAGCTGATAAAGGTAGAATGATCGCTGCAGCGAATTCAGCCATTACGGTTTTTCCTCCAAAGCATCTTCCTCCTCCTCCTCTCTCTCCTTCTCTACAAAAATATTACGATCCCCCCCCCCCCCCCTCTCAAAAAGAAAATAGTGAGGCCTTGGAGTCGACCGGCTCGTAGTGCCCAGAGCTTATCCAGGTTTCTGTAGCATGAAGCTGCTAGGAGTATTTCTACCCCCTCTGGACGGGACGCTAGTCACTTCCCTCCAATTTGTTAGGTTTCCCCAACAATTCGCAGGTACCCATTTAGAGTCCTGGGTGGAGAGAGTCACTTTGAACACAATACAGTGTCCCTGGCCAGGGCTCAAGCCCGGACCGCTCGATTGCGCTCCAGGGACGAGTGCACTTACCGTTAGGAAACCGCTTTCAGTTCTCCAGAGACAAGTGCCTCTCTAAAGTAGACAGCCTCTGAAAGACACGAATGCAGCCGCTTTGAGGACAATTATACACTCCTGCTGCATAGCCACTATCCATGGAAACATCAGCAGACGCTTCCATGGTAACTTACGTTGATAATGGCACCTATGTTGTGGTCGCAGTGTTTGTAATTTTTTTAGAAAATGACCTGAAGTGTCCTTCAGAGAACGATGCTTACAGCAGAACCAAAGAAAGAGATGTCTGACTAAAAGGCCTTTTGCAGGATCCAGTCACATGGTGCGGAATAAATTACGCTGAGATGCAAATGACGCAGTGGGACTTCCCAAACAAAAGAACTCTTACCAGTCCAGCCCGACTTTCCTTTGTTGCTTCATTTGCGTCCCACGTAATTTATTCCGTACCATGTGACTGGATCCTACAGAGGGCCTATTTCAAATTTAAAAGAAACCTTTGATCATTAGCATAAAGCTAAATAATATCATTGTAACAACAACGTCAGTTCATAAGAATAACACAGAGGTATAGTAGGGTAAAGCGTAGGCACGATCTACAATCCCTCGACACAGTGGTTCACTAGCAAGTTGACTGTCCCGGCCATGCCCATCTAGTAGTATGCACTGTAAACCCCGTGTTTATGGAAAGAAAACTTGAGATTCTATCAGATACGATTAGCATTATAACCAGTTCAATTGCGTGTTGGTAAACGCTAAATATGTTCAAAACGCTTTTCCGGTTTAACTGTTTTTCCACTTATCCACGGTCAACAATTTGCCCTTTGAAAATGGGGAGGAAAAAGGGTAAACCCCGGGAACGCGGTTGCATGATCAATGCAATACGTGCATCAACAGGTAATTGACTCAGTGGAACCGAGCTGAACTGAAAATTATTTAGCTTAGTGATACTTCGGGAGTCATCTGCTGTTTCAATGTTGGCGTTACGACAGACCACGTAGTCCTACACGGCACACCGATATCTGAAATTTCCGGGAGTATCCCCTCCCCCCTGTAGCTACAGCTAAAAGCCATTCAAGAACAAGAAATAACTGTTCCTGGCTAGTGCAACTTTAAAAATCTACTGTCACTGCTTTAAACTTTTAATCGGTTTATGTAAATCGTGAAATGTTGATCATTTGCGCAAGAGTAGTGAAAGCGTGACAGGGCTGGTCGTACGGTTGTGTTACACTTTTACCGAGTCTCGAATATCAGCGACCAGCGACGTAGGACGGTTGCCGATATTCACAAGCACAGACTCGTGTATCCCGTTTCTTACAGCAGAAAGCTTAGGCTCTTTAATACAATGTGGAGTGGCATTGAGGGGAATCAACGGCTTTTAGGTATGTTTCCTGTAACATTTTCGGATGAAATTAGTCACATTTTAAAACCTTTTTGTTTATTTGTTTGGGTCTGACCGTTTCACAGTTTTCACTTGTTTCCAATTTCCATAGGCGCAATTTATTTCAAACTTTTAACTTACGCTTTTGATGACCTCGTTTTGATTTTGTTGTTTTACCGGTAATTCATTGCCGGATTAACCTCTCGAATTCTTGAGCTTGAACCGAGATCGGCTGTTTGCCAAATTAGAATCAGTAAGGGCACCATTCTAATTTGCTTCAAGACATTTCAACTCGATTAATTGTAAGTCTTAGCTTTTAACGTCCTTAATGCTAACTTGACAGCATTCCAAGTTGACCCATTATTGTGTCTTAATGAACTCAAAGCGCTGTGGTAAATAGAAAACATTAAGTTTCCAGGAAATTAAATCTCTCGCGTTTGTAGTGATAACCGTTCACGGTGTTGTTTACGGGAACACACGCGATGACAAACTAGATATGACGGCAAACACGAAATTAAACAAAGTCAAAGCGTTTCTACAACGTCTAAAAACAGTTTTTATGTAGTGGAAAGTATGTTTCTATGATAGCAGTGAATTGACGGGATTTTTAATTAATGACAGCCTTTTATTTTCGCCATTGAAATTGATTTGTCTCTTGTTCGTGTATAAACATTGTGTCACTTGCGCCCAACACATTGACATAGATTTTCGTTTTTCTCAAAGGGAAATACTGCGAGTTCGAGCATGAAAATTGGCATGGTATATGTTTAATAATGATATTTTAAGGCTGTAAAGTAACATAATCGAAAAGTGAGGTACCAGATGCACTTTTATGCTGTTAAACATGACCTACATTGTGCCGCCATTTTTAACACGCTTGAGAGGTGTTTTTAAAATGGTCGGAAAACCACTAGATAAACATATCTGAGATTAGTTTAAAGACGAAAAATATATTAGAATGGTTGTTTCCACATTGTGGAAGTTTGAAGTCAATTGAATTTATTTTAAGACCTTAGCAGCGCTTCGTCCTCGCACCTTATTTCGGTCATTTTATTACACGAAAAACCGCACTTCGACCGCGCTTTCAAATTTTCGCGAATTTCTAAAAAATAAAAATTCGCTGGAATCTTTAAATATGATTTTTAGAATTAGGTCACCTAAGAGTATCTTTGGGCAAAATATGAGCGATTTGCCAAATGGGTCGTTGACTGGCGTTTCTCGATCCTAAGAGTCAGCTATTCTTAAGATTAGTAGCGGGCAAATACAAAACTGTCGGCTGTGCCGACTGACTGCTGTTGTTTCTCAGATCAGATGCAACAACGGCTGCGTGAATCGATAGACGGTTATTCCAAATTCGTCTCGCTCAAGTCACTGAGTAAAGAAAAATCCCTTACTCTCTCTGAAAATCCAGGCATCGAGCGAGATCATCTGGTTTGAAATACTTTATGGAACAGATCACTGAACTCTTAGACGGCTATCACTTTGCACGAATCGAGCCATCACTTTGTACGTTTCTTCTCTTCAGGACATCTCTCCATAAAACGTATGGCATGAAGCGGAGTACCTCCTGTAAGTTTGTTGTGCTGCTACATCACACTACAGCGCACCTGGCTAGCATTTTTTCGAACAAATTTTCCAGCCTTTCCCACAGAAACAAGTAAATATGCGAATCTCAGAATCATCGTGTTCTCGATTTGACGTCACATCCGGCCCTCGACCCGTTCTAAGTTAAACTCGGTCGCGGACCAAAATGGCGGCAATTTCACGTACTTTGACGAGCCATAGAAAATCAAAGATTTAACCAGATCGAAAAATTTTTTGCGGCTAATTACTCCACAAAATAAGTTTTATTGTTTTAGCGAAAAAAAGTTTTTGGGGTTAGGTGCACTTTAAATTTTAGATAAGTAACTAAGTAACAATAACAATGACAAAAGCTGAGCACAAAAAATATTTGCATACAAAAGATGTAAACTAATAGAGGTAAAGCTTTTCGCTGCTTACATTATCGTTTAGGGTCGGTTTGAGTTCTTGAATTAGAAGAGTCTCCTTTATCTTGCAGTGGATATCAGAGCGACCTTTTGCTGATATTTCGAAGTGGTCCCATTTTAAATTGTGACCAGTTGACGTGACGTGGTCTCCGATAGCAGATGCATGACAGGCACTAGTGATCGCTTTAAAATGTTCAGTTTTCCTGTCATGCAATCTACGTTTTGTTTTGCCGATGTAAAAATCCTGGCAGTCCCAACAACTAGCCTAATAAACAACTTTTGACATTTGAGAACGGTTAATCTTATCTTTGTAGGGAAAAAAAGGACTTGATGCGATGAGCGCTTTGGAAAATCACCCTAAGATCAATGCAGCCATAAAATCTATTAATGCAGGTCTTAAGCTGTTTAGTAACAATTTTACTTTGTGCCCCTAAATAAGGTAGAATTAAGATTGTTTCTTTTTTGGGAACTGTGGTGGTTGGATTTCTCGGTCTGTTTTGCTGTCTGTTCAAAACATCATTGATGTTGTAATTGATAACACCAGCAGGGTAACCATTCTGTAACAACAGTTTCCTCAGTTCATCCAGACAAGATCGTAAAAGGGACGGCGACGAACAGATGCGAAAACAACGAAAAGTGAGTGTGCGGATGAGGTTTACTTTGTATTTCCTAGGTGTGAAGGAGTCCCATTTTGTGTACAGGCCGGTAAAGGTCTTCTTTCGGTAAATTGATGTTGAGAAAGTGTGATTGCATCGTTTGATGAGAATGTCCAAGAAAGGGATTGCATTGTTCTCTTCAAATTCAACGGTGAATTTGATGTTTGCGTGACAGTTATTGAGGTACTGTAGGAACTGGGTTGCCGTGTTTTTACTGTCGAACAAGGTGAAAGTGTCGTCTACGTATCGAAACCATACCAAAGGGCGAGCGTTGTTGTTCAGGACCCACTTCTCTTCAAAATGGCACATAAAGATATTGGCCAAAACAGGACCTAAAGGAGAGCCCCTACCCTGGTGAAAATCTTTGTAAGATCCTCAAAGATCCTTGAAGATCTCCATGAAGATCTTTTAAGATCTTACTGTGGATCTTCAGCAAGATCCTCAAGGATCTTTGCAAAGATCCTCAAAGATCCTTAAAGATCTTTGAGGATCTTCAATATTCTTGCCAAGATCTTCAAGGATCCTCAAACTTCTTGCCAAGATCCTCAAGGATCTTCATGGATCCTTGAGGATCCTAAAAAGATCCTTCCAAGATCTTCAAGGTTCTTGAAGGATTCTTGAAGGTCTTTCAAAGATCTTTTTCTATTCCTATCAAGATCCTCAAGGATCCTTAAGGAGAAAGCCAAAGTCCTACACAGATCTTCAAGGATCCTTATAATTTCTTGTCAGTATCCTCAAAGATCTTTCAAGATCCCCAATATTTTTGCCAAGATCCTCAAGTATCCTCAATCTTCTTGCCAAGACTCCTCAAGGATCTTCACGGATCCTAAAAAGATCCTGCCAAGATCTTCACAGGTTCTTGAGGGATCCTTAAAGGTCTTTCAAAGATCTTTATCTATTCCTATCAAGATCTTCAAGGATCCTTATAATTTCTCCTCAAAGATCTTTCAAGATCCCCAATATTCTTGCCAAGATCCTCAAACTTCTTGCCAAGATCGATCTTTACAGATCCTTGAGGATCAGAACAAGATCCCTATTTATTCCTGCTAAGATCTTCAAAACCCAATAGGATCCTTGAGGGTCTTACAAAGATCTTTGTCTATTCCTGCCACCCTTGAAGATCCTCACAGTTCCTTTAATTTTTATTAAAAGCTCCTTAAAGATCTCCAATTTTCTTCTGAGATCTGCAAGTAATTTTACGTTAAGAACTATTACAAAAGACTCTTCATGAAAAAACATTTGCTTGTGTATAGAGAAATACTTTTATTATTAATAGGAGAAATATCTAAAATTATATACAGTGATGAAATTCTTAGCAAATCTAGAAAAAAATGCTCAAAGGTGAAAACTAAACAATTCACTGGCATTCCCATTTGCTAAGTATAAATAATCCAAATTCATCAATCAGTCTTAATAAAAACTAAAATCATGTTTATAGTTAATAGAGAACTCCGAAATGGCCTATTGCACCACTACAATTCAATAATAATACTACATACATGAATCACATAGACATAAAAGAGACTTTAAAATAAACATGAAACAGGCTTAAAATAGTTTTAAAATAGACAAAATAGGGTTAAAATAGTCTTACAATAGCCTTTTAACAGGGTTAAAGATAGCTATAAAATAGGGCACATGAGAGCCACATTTACATGTAGCCATTGAACAATGAGATTTATGAAATTGTAAATGTGCCATATGAAATAAATATAAAGCCAGGTCAAAACCCCAGAATTATAAAAAAATAGTGACATTAAATCAACAAGCAAATGGCAATTTAAACAACACAAGCACCAAAATACAATGACTCGCCAACATTAACCTCCCAATATTTATACTTGATGAAAATCACTAAGACTTTTTGAGAGCCCACACGAGATTAAAGACCAGCTGGAACATGTTGTTTCTTTTGATGATTTATTTCATTTGCTAAAATCGAAGGGTTTATTTGTGTCATACAGAATTAAGCTTATACTGACATCTTTGTACAAAATTCAAAGTTTCAAGTTTTGCACTCAAGTCAAGGCTACTACACTGCATTTTCCATGCAGCCCAACAGATAATAATTGAAATATATAAGTCTTATATAGTGAAAGTGTCATTGCTCATGTTTGTGAATTGTTTTTCACTTAGCTTTACAACAATGTAGTTCCATGTACTTCAAGCTTTTCTGCTTCAATAACTAGAAAAGATAGGCACACAACAATTACATGCATGTAAGCGACATGTGATTAAAATCATATCATAAGTTCGTGTTCTGTTTCCACTTTGAAGTTCCCTGATGGCAACTGCTCATAAAAACAGAAACACACGTTCAGATCGACTTCTACAGAAAAGCTGATTTATAGAGAAGAAAGACCCAAGAGAGACGAAGGTAGATCCAAAACGGCCAAGATCGAGTTTAGTGATAAGCTTACATTGTAAATATCATTGGAGTACAGATCATCAAAAACGCTATTTTAAGTCTAAAACTAGACGCCTTATGATTCTTTATACTTACAATCTCTTGTGGAGCCAACAGATCAAGATTTTATGGCTTTCAAACATCTTCAAACTGTCCTTCGAACTTCGTTCAGTGACCGTTGAAACAAGCGCCTTTCTCGGAATATTGCATCATGGGTTATAGCAAACTCGTCCCCAGGGTCTTATCAACATTCAAATCCAAGATGGCGGTTCATGCGGTCCACCCAAAACTCGGCTTTTTACTGGCTTTTTACTGAATTTAAAGGCCTGAGACAGGCTGGAGAGTGTTCAGACATCATTTGAAGAAGAGTATAACTAGTATTCCAAGAAATTATTCTTATAGAGTTAAAACTATCTACTTGTGAGAAGCATGGAATGCATGGTAGTGTTTATGAAGAAGTCTCATGTGGCAAGTGATTGTCATCTCTTTCTCATTCAACCTGTGTGTTCCTTAAGGTACATTAGAATTCAGAATGCATATTTTCTCATGGAAAATTGCTTACCACAAGATTTTTGAATTAAGTTTGATGAAATATCGCCGTCTTAATCAGTTATCGCTCCAAAATTGAACGTAATTGAGTTTGGTTCTCCTGTATGATACATTAGAGGAACTATGGAGCGAATCTGTTTTTGAACCCTGTCTTTACATTGTAATGTATGAGACTGAGTCAGACCTGTTGTAGATTTGTAATAAACTGTAACAACAATTATAAATGGTTCTAAGGTGTTCTAATTATATCAGCTGACAAGCTGATAACATGCACTACTTTGAACATAGTACACTGTAAAGTCATACCTGCTGAAAAATCTGACTAACTCTGCAAGATCCTCATCAAGAATATTGAGAATCCTAGGAAAGATCCTGTTGACTCTTACCAAGAATCTTAGCAAAGACCTTTGCAATATCCTGGAAAAGATTCCTCAAAGATCTTTGAAAGATCCTCATATAATCCTCAAGGATCTTGAAGGATCCTAGCAAAGATCCTTTTGGGACCTTACCAAGGATTCTTGTAAGATCTTGATAAAATCCTTGAAGATCCTGAAGGATCTTAGCAAAGATCTTTGCAAGATCCTTGCAAAGATTCCTCAAAGATCTCTGAAAGATCCTCATATAATCCTAAAGGATCTTGAAGGATCCTAGCAAAGATCCTTTTGGGATCTTACCAAGGATCTTTGCAAGATCTTGATAAGATCCTTGAAGATCCGGAAGGATCTTAGCAAAGATCTTCGCAAAATCCTTGAAAAGATTCCTCAAAGATCTTTCAAAGATCCTTATGGAATCCTCCAGGATCTTGAAGGATCTTACCAAAGATCCTTTTGGGATCTTACCAAGGATCCTTGCAAGATCTTGATAAAATCCTTGAAGATCCTGAAGGATCTTAGCAAAGATCTTTTAAAGATCCTTGCAAAGATTCCTTAAAGATCTTTGAAAGATCTTCACAGAATCCTCAAGGATCTTAAAGGATCCTAGCAAAGATCCTTGAAAGATCTTTCCATTAAAGATCTTTGAATTTCTTTGAAAGATCTTTAAAGATCTTTAAAGGATCCTTAAAAGATCCTTATCTTTAAGGATCTTTGGCAGGTCCTTGAAGATCTTTAAAGTCCAAGCCACGCCCGAGCCAAAATGTCCTAGTGGCAAGAAGGGTAAGCTGTCGTCTTGCAAATGCATTTTCGACCAGATTAAAGCTAGTTTGGCAGAGATCCAGATTCCTCAATTTAACCTATTCTTTGAAAAAAAAAAATCTCTTTCCCAAAATGCGCAAAAATCACCCAAACATTTACACAAAACCGACAAACAGTGGTTATTGAAATAAGCATAGAGATTTGGCAGAAAGGCCGTGTTAAGCGACGTCAAAACAGCCTTCAAGTGTACCCCCGCCTTTTTTAAGGTCAGTGCCTTTCTAGAGAGAGCAACAAAAAGCCAGGTAATTTGCTTATTTTCCTAAAAATTATAACTAATTCGAAGAAAAAGGGTCACATTATTCGATTTCAGCATTGTCACGCCTAAGAACGTCTGCGTGGGAGGCTAGCTCACCCTCGGATGGCCGGTTGATTAGCTTTGATTGGTTTTGGTTGTTAGTTTAGCAGTTGGTTTCCCCACCAACTAGAGCTTTGTTTGTTTGTTTGTTTTTGTTTTTTTTTTGTTTTTGTTTTCTCGGTTGTCCCGTGCCAGAAGCCCTTAATCGTGGCACGTATATGCTGCAGTGGTGAGTTACAGACAACGTTCATAATACCATAATTTATTCATTCATTCATTCTCATACAGATATATACATAACAACTTCCTCTGCTCGCATGTAGCTCAGCTAGTCGAGGCGGGCAGAGGGCACTTGAACATAAAGTAATTCACTAGGAGGAGATTGACAAAAAAAGAAAGGGAAGGAAAGGAAAGAAAAAGAAAAAAGGAAGGATTTTCAGGACATGTTTATTTTGCTTTATTTTTCCGTCTTCGTTACAGAATGGCTGGAACAACTCTTGGGGCCACACAAAAGTACTTCGGAGAAAAAACAGCAAATTTTTCCGACGAAACAACGGAAGAAGAAGCAAAATCCGTATACGACGAACGGGCAACCAACTACGACGAGGTAATTTTTATCGGATCTGTTTTCTAACTTGTTAGCTAATTCATCCATTTATCTGTTCGTCCCTCTAGACACCTGTGCCTGCATGTTTATTGGCAGTAAAAAGTCACATTAGCTTCAAAGCGGTAAACTGCAGTTTCGTCTTTGGAGTCGAACAAGCGCTCCCAAATTTAATCCGATTAATAATTTGGTATAAAACAAAGGTGGCTATATTATTCTTTTCATCAACCGCTTTAACAGAGCGTTTTTTTTTTTTTTTTTAAATCCAAACACGTTCACGCTGTCAAAAGCATATTTCTTCCGACCGCGAAGTAAATTTCCATACTGTCTCATTTTCTTTTGGCTCTCTTTTTTAATTACATTACTTTATGGCTTGAACATTTTTTTTTCCAGAATCTATATAAACGCAAAGAATTCGCTATGTCCTAGAAGGAAAAAAAACTGAGCCCAGTATTAGGATTCTAACCGCCGGCCTGTCTTAGAGGTTTGACAAACTCTGCATGCAAAGTTTAATTACCAAGCCACTGATTTCAATTATGTCAACGGCCTACCACGTGCAAAACAAACACCAAGCACAAAGCAGTATGCTGAACAATTAACACAACTCTTTTCTGTTTTACAGCAAAGCCTAGCTGCCCAGGTTGCTTTCCGCAAGCCACTGGCGGAATGCTTAGACGATGCCATCAAACAGGATTTTCAAGTAAAAGCAAAAGGCGAGATCAAAATCATCGATGCCGGAGCAGGGACAGGGCTGATGGCAGTAGAGCTTCAAAAACTCGGTTACACTAACTTGCATGCGCTGGATATCTCATAAGAAATGCTTAACGAGGCCAAGAAGAAAAACTTATACAAAAAGATCATCTGCGCTCCTTTGAATGACCAGCGGATTCCTGAGATTGAAACAGGGGAATTCGATGCTGTGATTTGTGGTTGTACGCTTTTGAAAGGGCTCGTCCGCTCTTTAACTTTCCCAGAAATGGTTAGGATGGTACGAACTGGTGAGTTTCTTTGATCTTCTTTTGGTCAACGTTCTCGACGATGTGTAGTCATCAAACCTCCAGTATCAGCCACCTCGTGAGGACGGTCACTTTTTTTGTCCCGACGGACAGGACACTCATTCATAGCCTGCTTAGCTTGGCTGTTTAAGCAATTTGAACGCGAGCGCACAAAGCGGCGAAGCCGTTAAGTTTCTCAGTTGTCTCTCTCCCAGGCTCCTCGCGGCTTTGGCGCTCCTTATCGCGACTTTTCTAACGCCTCCAAATTGCTTAAAAAACCACCAAACTACACAGGCTAACACAATCACTGTTATTTGAATCTCTATACAGCAGCCCCCCTTCCCTTCCCTCCCTCCTCTCCATAACTGCAATAGCCTGTTAACTAGTCCAGTCCCTGAACTCTCTTCCCCTATAGCGGCTGAACCCGGGCGGGCGAAAAGAGAGTTCAGGATAACTTGCATGTGCATGCTCAGTACGATCAATCAAAAATTACTAGGTCCCAACCACGCTGCTCGCGTCGATGTGTCGTGCAATGCCTTTTTCAGCTCGCGCACTGGAAAAAAAAACAATTTCTTTGACGTTCGATTCCTATTGTGGTAAAAAAAAAACATAAAACCGTAAAAATCCAAATATGGTTTATCGTGGTCTATGCTTTTATCGACAACGAGTACACGTCATTACTCTTCTCCCAAACACTTTTCGTATTGTTTCTACATGTTGAGCGCGTTTGCAAAAGTTTTTGTAAGGTAAGTCTGACGCGTATAACTAGCTCATTTGCACAATGCAGTGCGCGGACTTTCAAGCCCGAGTCGGTTTTTTCAATCTGTAAACAAATGTTGACAAAGATTGCTTTCGTTATCTTTGATATTGTGGTAAAAAAAAACAAAAAACAAACAAATCTAGTGTGGTTTAGCGTGGCACTGGTGAAATTTCACTGATTTGGGATTCATTGGCATGCATTTAACCAAGCTGAATGCCGAAATTGTTGCTTATTATTCAGAAAACCGCACCACAAGCCGAATCTGGAGAGCACTTCCAAAAATGGTTTTTTCCCCCGATTTGGGGGAAAAAATGGCGGCGTTCTGAGCACGCGCATGCAAGTTATCCTGAACTCTCTTTTCGACCGCTCGGGTTCAGCCCCTATAGAAAGCGGGCCGGAAAAAAGGAGAGTTCAGGAACTGGACTAACCTCTTAGTTATCATATATACTGCAATTTTCTCTGAGTTCTGTTTTTACTCAATCATTTTGAAGATGGTCTTCTCTGTTTTAACATACGGATCAATGAACTGGATGGCTACCAAGGTGTAATGTCGGATCTTGAGAAAGCCGGGAAATGGAGCTTATTCTCAAAAAAGACTGTGCCTTATTCTGCAGCTGATGATATGCCAAAAGAAACCTGGGCGTTTGTGTACAAAGTTCTGAAAAATCAGGACGGCAGATAACGCACCGTTAAAGAAATTCGTTCGCTCTAACCTGAGTGACGCATGAAAATGTCTCCCGGCGTGTGGAACTTAAATTGTTTTAGTTTAATTCTTACTTAATTCATTTAGCTAGATATTTCCAACTGTTTTTGTACTTTGAATTAACTCTACGCTTTAGGAAAACTCGCATGCCGACTGAATAGTGGGTACCCATTTCCTGTGTACGCGCGATCATTAGTTTTCTCAACCGTGAATTTCCTTCTTTTAGTCTTTTCAGGAATTTAATTATTCATTTGTTTCCAATTGTTCTTTCGTAACTTCGCAAAAACGAGAAAACGTCGCTACTTCGCACACGAGTTCCTGACACTCGGCACAAATGGTTGTCACTAGAAATTTACCATGTCGTTCTCTAATAGGCCACGCTGCTCGCTTTCTATTTAACAAATAGATTCCATGTTGCCGCGCGTCTGTTCAAAAATAGACCACAGATGACGTCAAAATCTGGTAAGAACAAAAAAAGGAGTGGCACACGAGGCGATAGTTGAGTGACGTCTTCTGTGATCTGAAGAAAAATTAATTTGTCGAGACAAACGTGCCGCTCCCAAAGGCGGCTAGACAACCATAGTAACGGTGATCTTTTCACGTGTGAAAATAACATGTGTTAAACTAAAATATAAAAAAATGAAAATAACATGTTATTAACATGTGAAAATAACATGTTATTTTCACGTGTAAAGATACGAGGCTTTCGCCCGAAAAATCACTCGGTATTTTATTGGTGCTTATATAATAAAAGGATAATCATTATGATAATCATTATGAAGGTAGCCTGCGAAAACAGCCGTCTTTCTTCGCTCCCGGCCCGAGTGGCGTTTCGCGAAACGCCACTCGGGCCAGGAGCGAAGAAGGACGGCTGTTTTCGCAGGCTATTATGAAGGGAGCTCCCGTCACATCGTGTGGTTTTCCGGGAGGTCCTCAGTAACTAAAGTAAAATAGAGAAAAAAATTATAGATTAATTAATCACAATCAAATCCGCGCACCCTACAAACCCTATAATTCTAACAGACGCGAAATTAGTTTGTTTAGACTAAGAGTTCAAACTGACCATGAATTGTGTCTGTTCAGATGGCGGTTTTCATCAGCAAGGTAGAAAAATGTTCACGATCTAGATCTTATCACGAGCATCAGACAATCGAAAATTATCGACATCATCAGCTTACTCAAAGGTGATGTAGCTTGTAAACACCCTTAAAGAGTGATGCGTGATTGCCCTTTGATCTGTTTTGAAGCTAACCTTGAATCTCACAAGCTATGAATATGAGAGAAAATTACTGGCCTAACTGAATAGAAACTGACTTCCTTTCGTGTACACTACAAACCAGTTGAGTGCCGCATAAAGATGTCTCCGTGTAGAACTCTAAAAAGGAATAACGTACTAAACTACTGTCACTGGTCAATGAAATCTGAACCAAGTTTAAAAGGGGTATAAGATGAAAAGAATGTTCAGAACCATGTTACAAAATTGTACAGAATTGAATCAATTTTGTAAGCACTTATGGACTGCAAACAACCGTTGCTACGAGTGTTGCTGTGTTGAACTAGTTGGTTACCAGGCGCGCAATTTTTGGGTTCTTATGCTCTGCATACAGACCCCTAACAAGTCAGAAGCAATTCTTGATTGTCAGTTAGTGTGTCACTTTGTGGACGGGATGACACGTGACATATCTCCGAGAGTAGGCAGGTAGACTGGGTGCTAGTGTTTCCAAGTTGTTCCGTCGGCCATTCAGATTAATAGTACTTGTTCAAGGTAAGATAAGTCCTATTTCAAAGTTGCTCTTTCGTGCTGTTTATGATTGGTTTTCTCTCTAACATTTCGAAAATTAACTGCACTTCTTTGCCATGTTTTTTTTTTTCTTTTTTATTTCATTCAGGTGTTGCTGAGTGAAGTTTCCTTGGCATTACAGGAGTTGTTTACTCATGCAAGGCAACATATCTAGCTGTGTTTAGTGCGAAAATGAAGCTTTCGCAAGCCCACATTCATTGGTTTGAATCCGGTGTGAGTTGCAAGTATCTCACGAGTATCTCACAAGCCAGTATTTATCGGCTTGGACTATCGGTGTGGGTTACACCTCAAACTGAAAGACGGTTGTTGTACTCTCAAAAATAGCTAAAAATACTCGCATTGAATAAGAGTCTTGCACTACTATTGTCTGTCATTAGCCGCCAGCACGCATGGGAACAACAATCGAGCAATACCGGTCAGGGATCGGCTGTCAGAACAATTTTGTCAAAGCCAAGATGCTTTTTCACCTGTGCGAGGGCGATTTTAGAAAATGATGGTGATGATGTTTAACTAAAATATGTTTCAGTTGCCAACATTAAAAGACGTTGTTGGACATTACAAGTTGTGGAATGAGGTGATGTTTCGGGTTAAACACAAGTTATGTGCCACAATGTTTACATCCCATTGCTCATAAGGTCTGATATGTCCAGAAATGCAGGTTAATGAGATTCATTCTCTTCATGATAGGCATAAAAAATAATCCTATTCTTTATTCTCTATAAGCTTCTAAATAACATTTTTAGTGTATCTTGTTAAAGTGGTTGGTTTTATAAATATATATAATTTAGACATATTCTTTTATTTTATGTTATGCAAGCCCCTGTTGACTGAAGGGGTCACCCTGTTTAAATATTAATTATTTTTAATAATTACTATTTTTAAGTGTCCTCTTTACTAAAAAGTCACCAAAGCCTACATAATTCTGTCAAATTTGAAGTATTATGAAAATGACACTTTGTGATGCTTATTCATAAAGTGCATTGAATCTCATCAGCCTACATTTCTGGGCATAACTGTAATAATAAGGGAAGCAAATGATGTGGAGGAAAATTCAGGTTTACAATATTTGATATTAGAAAACAGTCCTAAGAAAGCACGCGCACTGATTGGTTAAAAATCGTGTTTGTATAACTCGATGGAGACACAGAACTAGCACGCGCTGTTGACGTAGTGATGGCACGAGCAAAGAGAATTTAAATTTTGATATTCAAAGTTAACAAGTTGTTTTCCTTTTTCCCGTCGTGGTGTTTTCTAAAAGAAATAGAAAACAAGTACTTCGTGTTTCTATCGAGTTATACAAACACTCGTGAAAGTTTGGGAGAACTCGAAAACGCTGTGGAAACACTCGCCTGCGGCTTGTGCTCCCACAGCATTTCTCGTTCTCCCAAACTTCCACTCGTGTTTGTATAACTCGATAGAAACACGGTACATGTTTTCTATGTCTTAATCATTGATCCAACAACCACTGCGTCTGCTAACTCCATTAGTTTGCAATGTCTGTAATGACGTTTAGAACAAAAATATCGTGACAGCTTTTGAGAATGAAATCAGAGGATCTTTTCTGCTGATAGTTAAATGTGATAATTACTTGTACAAATTTTTAACAAAAACTGTTCAAGTGAATATGTAAGAAAAAGTTTTATTTCCAAAACTTTGTCCTCTGAATGTAATGTCTGTAATGTGGTATTACCGATGTAAGTAAATAAACAGTTTTCTGCCATACATTTTCCACTTAAAAATTGTAATGACTTGTCTACCTTCTCACTTGTAGCAGTTCAACTCCCAGATACTGATATTTGAGAACATCATTCCAACCGAAAGGAATAAAAGTAAGCATAAGACCCCAAGTACGCGTTGCGGACCTATTTTTAATATCTGAAAGAAAACAAACGCTCACAGGAGTCTATGCTGAAGTACAGGCTCGTCGCCTGACAAGACAGTGCAGTTTTTCTGATTATGACTCCTGATTGAGAGAATTGTATCGCAACCCATAGTTGAGTCCAGGAGTTCACTGTCTCCTGGTGGAATTGTCACTGTGCCAGCATTTCACAGTCCTCAAACCAATAGGCCGTTCCGAAATTCAGCAGAGAACTGGGGCGAGTTTCAAATTTTAACTAATCGATAAGCTGACACCACCACATAAAAGATCATGTTGAGATTGGTCATTTGACAAAGTAGGATGCGTTTAGAGTGCAGTGAACAGAGGCCAAGTTATGGACCTTGAAATACGGTTCAAAATCCATACCAACGTCTCTAATTTTGAGACACCGTCCCCCAAAATCATATAAACTCTTAAATTTTTTTATGATTTCCGTCATACTCTTTAAAATGGGCAAACATTGCGATTTTCATCGTAGCTTCTTTCAAATAGTAGGTGCATGACGGGATTTTACAGTTGCCACAAAACTTACAAAATTTGAAGAGTTTATATAGTTTTGGAGGACGCTTTGTCAAAATTATAGTCGTTTGTATGGATTTTGAACCGTATTCAAGGCTCACAACTTGGTCTCTGTTCACCTTAAAAGCATCGTACTTGGTCAAATGGCCAATCTCAACAAGATCTTTCATGCTGGACCGGGTTTGTCGAGAAACAAAGTTGCCTTGCGTGTTACAACATCCCCTCTGCAAAAACTTGGAAGGATGTTGTACATTCGTCATCCCGTTTTGCGTTTGCCAAAGTTTTGCAAGAAAAATTGCCGTCGTGGACATGGCGTTTTTTTAGGGTAAAATTGTACATCATCGGAAAAACGACCGCGTCCAAAATCTCCACAACCAGACAATAAGCCATGGAAACAGAACAAAACAAAGATCCTTGCCCATAGATATATGTCATACTAGATTGTTTCCAGATAATTTTAGGAAAGTTTGCGAAGCTTTAGAGTTCATTGTTGTAACGCCTTTAAAGTTAAGTCTTGAATGTGGACGAGGGCATCTTTCTCCTCCCCTAGTCCCATTCTGAATAGGGTTAAGACGTCGTTGACAGAAAGCATTCTTAAGCGCTCCCCTCAACGTAGCGTTTCTTTGAATTTGAATAACAGGAATGATGAAGAAACGAGCATTGTGGACGTCGCTGCCCAAGGAAACAAAAGGCTGCCAGTAATGACATTGTTTTTAAAATTCAGAAGTATTACAAGAGGAACCATTGAAAATAGTGTGACTACAGTGTACAAAGCCATATCTTTTGCAGCTTTCTTCTCCCTTTCTGAAGAGGGTCACATGTTGAAGATTGTGAGTGAAGCATGAGATCTTTTTGCCAATTGGTGCGAATTGCCAAAGAAGGTCAGGAAGTGGCCTCCAAACTTGGATGACAATCAGAGAGGCCAAAGTAACATTTTCCATTGGTTCATAAATTGCTTTAGGGACCACAGCCTCATAAGGCAAATGTAGATGAACCAGAGGACCCAAGCGCTAACCACTATCTTCACCATACCTGATGACACAGAATCAGTACGCACTTACTATATAGCCAATAAAAGGTAGATAACGTTAAGTCTGCATACGAGCCAAGTGGCTCATCAGGCCGGAGCTTATCCCGGTCTCCGTAGCATGAAGCGACTAGAGGGTATTTCTACTCCTCCTGATGGAATGCTAGTCCATCGCAGGGTTACCCCCCCCCCCCCTGCATTAAGTTTGCTGATACCCATTTATACACCTACAATGGTAGACAAAATTCCTTGAGACACTTGTGTAATGGCATTAATTTTCTGTGTTTTTAAAACGGAGTTTTAAAAAAGCACTGTTTTCCGTTTCAAAATGCGTTGCTTCCCCCCCCCCACCCTCCCCACCCTCCCCACCCTCCCATACACTGTTGAAACTCTGGAGAAATAGCGTGTAAACGTTGTCCAACATTGTAGGGAGAAGGGTGGGGGTGGGGGGGGGGATGGGCTGAACAAGTTGTAGATGAATTCGCGCCTGACTGTTTGTTTAGCGCGTGCGAAAAAGGGCCAGAAATGTAAATTTGTCCCAAGACTTTATCCATGATTGTAGGTAGAGATAAGCACTGTATGAGCGAAGAGTCTTGCCCAAGAATACAACACAATATCCCCAGCTAGGGCTCGAACCAGGACCGCTCGATCCGGAGTCGAGAGCACTAACCACGAGGCCACCAGGCCTCCTGTCTAAGTTAGTAATTAACCGAAGGTTAAACTAAGGCAGGAGACTATGATCTGATATCAGGGTAAGGGTTTCCTATTTGTAGCTCATTCGTGCCTTTGTTGACGAGCTACAAAAGTATTACATTTCCCCGATAAAGATAGTTCATAATGCAGGTTGATTATATTGTAACCCCTTCTCAGAACTGATTTCGTTCAACAAGCTACTATGCTCGAACCAAGACTTTCAAGGTTTCTCGCTTAACAGGCGCAGACCAAAAAAACCAGAGAAGACAAAAGAAGACAGAGGGCAACCAAAAGCACAGCACATTCACGATGGTTAAGCCGAAAACTCAGATACTCTACACATGGATTTATTGGGTTGTTAGGTTTTACCAACGACGCAACCCAAAAAATAAAAAAAGAAACAAGCAAAAACAAAACAGGAGTCTCTTGGGCGGAAAAGGCTCAATCAACGTAACGACACTACGTCATTATCTGCTCGTGAAACGTCGGCCAACGCACCACGACATCATTACCTGAAAATAACTAGTTTGTATTTGCATTTGATACTAGCTCGATTATCGTATACAGTAGCTAGACGAGGAAGTTGTACGGCGACCCTGGCATCGATCTAGAACTGAATATGCTAAGCGTTCTACAACCCACTTCCAAAAGATGAAATGCGTACAAACCCTGAAATGTGACCGTTGCTCTGTACGCGAGGGGTTTGGTAACGGCATAAAATCTATCAATGCTCGATAGTGCCAAGTTCAGGAACGTACAACCGACATGCAAGAAAGGAAGCGACTTGCTGGCCTGGTACAGATGAACCAATCTACAGGGGAATTCAAGGTGATGCAATAAAAAGCGCCAGGACGCGTACAAGGGCTGCACAACCAGGCCTGTGAGACAGTCAGCTGTGGCCAGGCCACACAGCAACACGTTTACTGGGACATGAAGTGATGAAGTTCGAATGATGGTTACAATGACCGCCAGATTAGACAGGAATGCAAAGATGGCGAAAGGGATGTTGACAACCATCAGGGCAATGTCACTAGCGTATACGGACTTGACGCCGATGGCATCGAGAATCCATGAAGGCAAGCAGTCCGAAGATTGCTCGCGGCCAGAAGCTGTACTGTTTGTTAACGAGCTGTTTAAGATCTCTCTGATCTTGTTGATAAATGTTTCATTGATAAGCATGGTCATGTTTAGGTAGTAAATTCCTGAAAATTTAACAAAAAACAAAGCGTTACTACCAAAATCCCCAAATGAAACTACTTGTTCTAAAATTCATTCAAGATTTGAATCGAACCCAAGTATCTTAGACAAGGTTTTACTTCGCAGTGAAATTCAACAAGCAATTCGAAAAATTACTAAATCGTACCGACTTTCACACGTTTACACTTTTAAAATTCCACGTGTAATTTGAGAACTTCAAAATCAGTAAATACTTTAGATCTCGCTTCGTAATGTGGACTGAAGTTGTATTCCATTCCATGTGAGCGGCAACTGGGGTGAAAGAATTTATTCAGAAAACTAACGCGCATGGCAGTGGCAGCTTATATTATGGCAGGCTTCCAAGTACTCGCACCAAAACTCTACAAGTATTTTTAGAACTTAAATTGTGCAGGCTTAGAAAACAAGTTCCTACAATTAAATTAAATTGTTCACAGGTATGCAAAATAGACCAAAATAATCCCAGCTATTTCATATCCTTGGGCTGACACTAGTTGTATATATTTGGGTGGGTGTGGTGTTCTTTCTTCGCAGTTACAGGGATGGGCGGCTGGCCATGGCCATTGCAGGTATCGTAAATCCCTACATAGACTTCTTAAAATAAAACTGACGCTTCTTATGCTTTCAGTTGCAGGCTTTGTCGAACCTTCGACAAAAAGCATCAACAGTAGCCACAAATACAAAATCAACAGCAACTAATGAAATACATCTTCCTACATGTACCATCAAAACGTTAAAATTAAATGTGGCGTCTTGTTGTGAAAAAAAATTCAAATATGGCGGCCAAAAATGCGCGCAAAGGCTTCTGGTCTGAACTGCTTTGATCTCTCCTCCAGACTAGCCGAGAAAAATCTCGCCGTGGGAAGACTAGGTACCTCGAAGAGAGAAATGGCGGGCAAATTCATTTTCTAGAGAAGACAAGCTTTGTTTTGACATGTAAATTGCCAGGGTTATTCTTGAAGCGTCTTTGTTTGAAGCATGCTTGGAGTGGCGAACGAAGACAATTTACCTTTCGAAGTGGGCAGCGAAAGGTGAGTTTTTAACTTGATTTTTTGGGCTGTATGTACTTTAGGAGGAAAATCTAAAATGATACGATTTTAGTTCGATTCTTCCTCTGTTAGAAAGTTTGATTTTACTTCCCAAATAGCATTAAATGAAAAAAATAAATCAATGGTGTTTCAGCATACCGCGTGGAGTGAAGAGAAAACGTCGATTTGATATTGGTGCGTACCAACATGCCAAAAAGATTGCTATACAAAATGCACAGGCTGAACAATCCAGAGCTGTTGAGGCCCTTAGAAATTGTCTTGTTGGAAAGGAAGGCGAGTTGGAAGAGCTCACGAAAATGGTGAATGCTAGCACAAGGAAAATAGATAGAAAGAAAAGAAAGGTAAGGGATTTTCAATTGCATAATTTCTATATTATATCAGCAAGTTTGTAGTGGCATTAAATCTTAGCAAGCTTTACTGAGCTTTCCAACAAAAATTATTTTTAATCACTTAAATATTTCAGAAGTATAGATACATACAAATCATAAAATAAAGCCACATTTCAATTGTCAGTTGAATTTCAGAATTTAGTTTTTTATCAATGATGCATTTAATGTGCTTTGTAGGGTTACTATGCAGATGGAGTAATTTGCAGGTGTATGTTCATGTACAGCTGTAGGTTTAGCTAGAGCTAACCCAGTTAACCCTAAAACTGGTTTACAGAGTCACACTTCCAGCAATTTGCACCATCCAGATTATATACTTGAGTTGTATACTTGAGTGATATTAGTGAGATCACACAGACTGTATATTTAGATAGTAGTAGTAATTTAGAAAGTTCTGTTAGTGAGTTAGTAAGGAAATGTTCTTTTAAAAGCTCACAGAAATTGAGAACAGTACAAATCAGTGTGAACACCCAAGTATACCACCAAAAATGGAGAGGAGGCCAGCTGTGATCAGTAAAATCAATCCAGCTAATAGTGAAACACTGAGTTTGTCAGGAAGCCAGTTCAGGCGACGAAAACAGAAAACAGTTGAGGCTGTAAAAGCAATCCACTGTGACAGTCATGTTTACACTTCAGAGAAAGATCAAACTAAATCAGTAAAAGATGGCCTTTGGACAACTTTAATTACCTCAGCAGAAACTGGAGAGATGAGAGATTATATATCCCATTCCAAGAAATGCATGAATTCAATTGTTCCAAGTATTGTGAACAGCAAGGTCAAAGAATATGAAAAGAGCCAAGCAAACAAAATTAGAAGCATGCGAGTACTTTATGAAAGTGGGCTGCTTGGAAAAAGAAAGTACACCAGCATAAGAAATAGTTCTGATGTCTTGAATGAGCCAGGGGCGAAAAAGAGAAAAAATGAGAAAGCAGAAATTCTTCCAGGGGTGGAAGTGCCAAAAATTTTATCCTACAAAAATCTTGTGTCGTTTTTGAAAACTATTGATGTCGGAGAATTAAGAGATTTACAAACACTAGCCACAGAGCTATCTACAGAATGTGTTCCTGGTGTTTACAGACCACTGAAACCATATCTCCTGAAGCTAGCTGATCTGTATATGGATCTTCATAAACAAATTCCCATGCTTCATTGGTTTCATGGTGAAGAGAGACTATTCTGGGTTGCTATAGGGGCAGATGGTGCACCATTTGGTAAAGATGATTGTGCCACTGGTAAGCTTGTTTAGTTAGTTTAGAATAGCACGAATGAACAGTTTACGTAAAATAACTGCATGAAACTTTTGAATTTCCAGACAAGTATATATTATAGAGCTTAGTTGTACCTCAGCATACTGTGAACTAACTTTCACATGCATTTCATTGTAAACAAAGAAGGGCCCATATTAATATTCTTAGTATTTTTTTATCACTTGAGGCACCATAACAAAGTTCTAGTAGTCACCACCTCTACTGTACTGATCTTGATTTGTTATGTTCTTACAATCATCCTTGCAGCCTACTTAGTCAGTTTCCTAAACCTGCTCAATCGAATCCAGAGTTGCAATGAAAATCACCTGCTGCTGGGGGCCAACTGTGAGGAGGACCACCCTGTAATGAAAGCTTACACCGCACAACTTACAAAAGAAATGGAAGAAATGGAAAATAAACCGTTCACCACTGAGAAGGGATATCAAGTAAAATTTGCCATCAAATTAATTCCTTCAGACATGAAGTGGGCCTCTTCTTTCTCAGGAGAGTTGAACAATGCTGCAACATATTTTTCCCCATTTGCAAATGTCTCACAAAGCAACAAACACATAATGTTTGGCTCTATAGGAGGTTCACATGCAACCTGGCAGCCATGGCGTTATGAAAAGAGATTAGAGGTGGCAAGAAAAGTGCAAAATTTTAAAAAGCGCCTAAAAGATCCCGACAAGAAGCAGAGGGGTGAAGTAACAAAATTCATAGCACAAAACAAATCCAGGTAGAGTATTTTCTGATGCTTTGCAACTAATTTTGCTCTTATTTAAAATTTGTAAATTAAAGCAGTTTGATTTGTAGTTTATTATTTTTTTTTGGTCTACTCAAAGGCTGTGTTCCTTTGGGGTGATCCGGATCCAGATCAGTGATCCAAGATCTGTCTGGATCATGCTGCATCAAAGAAACCTGTGAATCCATAACCAGAATGGATTCACCGGTTCCTTTAAAGTACCATGACCCTGACAGATCTTGGATCACTGATCCAGATCCGGATCACCCAAAAGGAACACAACCTAAATCTTTCATTTACTTTACCTTACCCTTCCAGGCAGGAGTTTGTACCACCCCTCGGAAAATTTGTTGACTTGATAAAGCCTGATCCATTGCACAGCATCAACAATGGTTGGCAACAATGGTTTACCAATTGCTTGACTGTTGCCATGCAGCACACCAATCCTAATCAATTGAAGGCTGCAGTAGTTTTATCAGATTTGCCAAATTCCTGCCCTCTAGTCACGTTCTTTAATTGTGTAAAAGAACGCATGAAGTGTGGACGTCTCTACAAAAATTTTTGTCGTTGGTTTTCTGAGAAACGGAAGAAAGGGCTTCCATTCAGTTATCGTTTTACAGGTTTGGAGTCCAAGAGATTTTGTTGGAACTTTGGCCTCCTAATTGAAGTCCTCTTAGGCATTGCTAATACTTCAAGTTCAATCAAAGTAAAACTGCATGCCTTAGCTTTTTCAGCTTTACAACTACGAGACAGTGGGTCACTGTTTTCAAGGGTGGAAATTAGTAGAGAACAGTTGGTAGAGCTTGAAAGCAAGTGCCAACTGTATTTCAATACTCATGCCCTTTTGCTTGATGGCATTAACCCCACAAGTTGGACAATTGGATATGCCATCCCCTACAGCACCCGACAACTGTTTAAGGAGAGTGGGTTTGGACTTGGATTAAATTCCATGCAGGGGAGAGAAGCCAAACATATTAAACTAGCCGCTTACGTACATAACACTTGTAACGTGAACAAAAATCAGAGGTGGTGGATGGTTTTTAGACATGAGTATGTCTCTATGGTGTGGCTTCGAGAATTAGATCCCCACAGCGTTACCTACCGCCCAGAAAAAAAGAAGGCTTGTGACTCGTACATCCCTAAGAAAGTAGCAGAGAAAAATGTATTGCACTGCCACTGCGGACTGCTAAAGTCAAATTCTGGTGATGACGGATGTTCACTTTGCATGAGCAGCACAATGAAGCTGGTGAAGGAGGCTGCTAGAAAGGGAGAAATCTCCCCTGCCTTAAAGACCCTGTTTAACACTGTTTAAAAATAATGGGTTTTGGACTAAGTTCTATGCAGGTCAGAGAAGCCAAACACATTAAGCTTGTACATGTTTAGTTTGAAACCCAAAGGAAGGGCCAGTGCTGATGATCATAACAGACTGGAACAGCAACATAGATTGTAAAAAAAAAAATTGCTTAACAGCTTAAATTCAAAACTGTTGCTCCTAATAGGTAGCATTTTTCATTTGTTTGGTTTGAAAAACAAGGAAAGGGCCGGAGCATTATACCAGCTTGCTGTGATATTGTAAGGGCTGCCTCATGTAGAATAAACAGTGGGCATAAACTTAAATAATCAGCCTGGTCTTAGCATCGGTCATTGAAACCAAGCAATAAATTCAACAAAAGTCTGATCAAAACAGACTGGAACAGCAACATAGATTGTAAAAGAAAAAATTGCTTAATAGCTTAAATTCAAAACTGTTGCTCCTAATAGGCAGCATTTTTTATTTGTTTGGTTTAAAAAGCAAGAAAAGGGCTGGTGCATTTTACCAGCTTGCTGTAATATTGTAAGGGCTGCCCCATGTAGAATAAACAGTGGGCATAAACTTAAATAATCAGCCTGGTCTTAGCATCTGTCATTGAAACCGAGCAATAAATTCAACAAAAGTCTGATCAAAACAGACTGGAACAGCAACATACCATAGACTGTAAAAGGAAAGATTGCTTATAATAACAGCTTAAATTCAACACAGTGTTGCTCCAAATAGGTAGCATTATTTGTTTGGTTTGAAAAACAAGGAAAGGGCCGGAGCATTATACCAGCTTGCTGTGATATTGTAAGGGCTGCCTCATGTAGAATAAACAGTGGGCATAAACTTAAATAATCAGCCTGGTCTTAGCATCGGTCATTGAAACCAAGCAATAAATTCAACAAAAGTCTGATCAAAACAGACTGGAACAGCAACATAGATTGTAAAAGAAAAAATTGCTTAATAGCTTAAATTCAAAACTGTTGCTCCTAATAGGCAGCATTTTTTATTTGTTTGGTTTAAAAAGCAAGAAAAGGGCTGGTGCATTTTACCAGCTTGCTGTGATATTGTAAGGGCTGCCTCATGTAGAATAAACAGTGGGCATAAACTTAAATAATCAGCCTGGTCTTAGCATCGGTCATTGAAACCGAGCAATAAATTCAACAAAAGTCTGATCAAAACAGACTGGAACAGCAACATACCATAGACTGTAAAAGGAAAGATTGCTCATAATAACAGCTTAAATTCTAAGCTGTTGCCCCCTATAGATAGAATTTTGTATTTAATCATGAATTAGACTTTTCTTACCAAAGAACATATGGATATTGGAACATAAAATCTGTTCATATTCATAACTGACAATATTGTTGTGACTGCACCTCTTAGTAAAACTTCCCAGTAAAATATAATAAATTTAATGGTGGCATCATGACAGTTAGTAGGACTTTTTGCCACCGCCTGGAAAAAGATAATCAATGATCATGCAGTATCAAGTGCTTGCTGGAAATTCTAAGATTATGGTACCGTAGACTAAACATGACCTACTCTGAGAAAACCTAACACTGAAAGTGCAAACTCTTCAATGAAACCCACTGGGAAGGAGAAAGAGATGGAAATGAGACAAAGAACAGCTGGCTCTGCCATGAGGTAAGTCAGAAGACCATCCCCAGCTATTATTATGGGCACGTTCGTTTGGGATATTCCAGAATAAGAACATATTCCGGCTATTCTGCTCCTGGGAGCAGAATGGCCAGAATGCAAATCCTGAATGAGAATAGCTCCCAAACAAACGTTTACTCGCATTATTCCAATTATTCTTATTCCGGATTGATCCCAAACGAAGACGCCATATGTTATGTTATTTTTTTACAGTTCCCTGAAGTAAGGATGAACAGTCAGGTTATTGGACTGTGTGAATAATAAAAAGTTTCAGCTCTATGTGCATGTAGTTACTTTTAATTATCATTGTATTATGGATATTGGAACTGCAGAGGTGATCAACACTAAGAAATATTATTGCTGGATTCTAAAACAAATGCTCCATGCAGATTACTGATTTAGGTACAGTAGCACATAATAATTGCTTGTGTTGTGCATTCCACTGTGTGGACACTTCAATATGCTATCCCATATCACACTG
>JAHPZR010001292.1:0-10712 GCA_019787425.1 Platygyra sinensis
TTCCACTAGCCTCCTCAATTGACTTTAGTTCAAGGCTTGGTTAAGGTTTAGGTACCTTTAATATTTCACTCGCTTTCGGACTTGGACTCATTGGTTTTGGACTGGGACTCATGATCTTTTATGAAATGCGTCCCAGGACTCACCATGGCAATTTGTAAGAAAATCACTGTAAATCCCTTGAAATTGCACTTAAATGTGTTGATATTTGATTGAAACATCATCGGGTTTTTCTCAGAAATCTTCGGCAATCTTAATCAGTTATCTTTGGAAATCTTTTGTAATCTTCAGAAATTTTTGGGAAATGTTGGGAAACATTCATCTGGCCTTTGTAAATATTTTGGAGAATATTCAGAAATTTTCTGAAAATGTTCAGAAATCTTCGAAAATCAAAATCTCTAGTGTAAAATGGGGACTACTCTTGAGGACTTTTAATGCTCATGTAGGTACTCAGTATATGTTTTATGGCAAAGACTCAGAGTTTAAAATACTACAACCAATCCATGGTAATCTGATTCAGTGTGAACACACTAAAATGTTTTTTTTTTTAATTTTGAATCTTCAGCATCTCTCTGGTGAGTCAAAGTGCATTCACAGATTTCAGAAGACTTTCAAGTTTCTAATATATTTTGGGTAAGTTTGAACAAGAATTTATAGCTACATGTACACTATAGTAGTGTTTAATTAAATCAAGAAACATCCTTGTGCTACTTAATTACCACTCTGATTGTTAATATTAACTTGGGGCTGGCTATATACAGTACCGCTCAGAACCTTAAGTGAACATCAAATGCATGTTCTTAATGTGAAGGCTTAAACACGCGTGCACGTTTTGCTGTGTTAGACTGCATTTGGACTTTGTGTTGTAGTGCATATTAACATGAAAGCAAATACATGTAGTATGTATGAGCTTGATTATTGTTCCCTTCTTTTGTTACTGTGTGAAAGGAAGTTAACCTTTTCCAAACATAACACTTGGTATGAATACATGTATGTGTTTTCAAGACAACTTCAGGGTCCGAAATTAACTCTTTTAGGTAGGTGCCAACTTGAGAATGAAACTTTTTTTTCGATCACCAGATGGAAACATCTGGTCGCCAACAAGTGTGAATAAAAATTTTGCCTTCGCAGTGAAACACAAACCAAAATTTTTGGTCGCCAGATGGAAAATTCTGAGCACCCATTTTTCTTTTAAGAATCAGAATGAAAAGAATGCGTTTGGGGCCGCAATGGCGACTTCTCCGCTTATGAATAAGATTAAATACAAACATGCTTATTATTTATACACCTACTGTATAAGTAAAAACCATGATGAATTGAATGCCAGCTATATACACCGTTTCGTACGACTGCCAAATGGTTCAAGTCAACTTTATGCCTTCTCGTCTCTACCTTTTGGGGAGGAAATGCACCTGCCGACTGAAAAACTGTTGTTTGGTTCTTTGCTTCGTGTTCAAAACGATCTTTCCTTTCTCGCTCTTTCAAAATGGGCGGATCGCCATGTTGCTTGCACCAGGATAACCATGCACCATTTCTTGTTCCAGTCGGGACCCTGAACTGCCCACAATACGTATGTTATCGAAATAACAACTAAAAAATCATCGCAGCGAAATTTTGCACTGATCGTAGCCGCGAAACGTTGTGGTTGATTTATAATAACAGGAAAATCAGTTTTATACTTAAAAAACAGTGGAAAGGTAAAAAGTAAGTGACCAATTGGCGGGCGACCTTGTTTATTTTAATCGGTTTGGCTAAAAATCAAACTTATTGTTTGTATAATTATTGTGGCTCGACATACACTGTAGTTAATCGCCCGATGGCGAACAGTTGTGAATATCTGGTCACTAGTGCAAAATTTTTAGTCGCATTGTCGACCAGGAAAGTGCAGTTTTGGACCCTGACAGACCATTTTCAATTGTCTTCTCTGTTTTGTCTGATTGTATTCACCCCACTTCAACATCAACATAAGCAACTTTTCTTGCTTAATAAGCAACCTTTCTTGCTTAATAAGCCAAAAATAACGACCTTTTTAGTTTAATAATCCACCCCTGATTGGGTGCTGATCACGAAGTGGTGACGCGAGTGTGCTCTCGCAGCAGCACCATTACGTCACTACGATGTGTGCGGAGTCTTACACTTTCTACTTTGTGTGTTTCCACATCCATCAGTAGAGGCGACGGGCAAATTGTGTCACGTGAAACAATCTATGTACCGGGATCACAGGAATGACACAGGTACTGCAGATGACCAGTGAAGGCTTGTGAGATACAAAAAGGATATACATGGGAAAATTCGCACAGTCGGTGTGATAAGGGTGACTTAGCATACATGTCAGTGTGTCGGTAGATGAGGGAACAAAGGATAAGTGATGGGGGTGATGTATATGGCGGGTGGTGGTGAGAAAAGACAGAAGAGGTGTCGAGGCGGCACAGTGTGGTAAACACGCAACACTGGGAAAAACATGGTCGAGGTGTGGTAACAAGTGATCGGGGAAATGTAAAAATATCAGTGAGGGGTTGAGATAGTCGTGCATATGGGTGAGTCCACCAAAGTGGCTTAGACTGACAGTATAGGACACACACAAGCTCGACAAGGGTAAATTACATGTGTATCGGTAGCGTTACAGGTATCTGCGCAAATGAGGTCTCCGGATGCTGATAGAGAATAGTAGAAACACATGCCTACATCAATACATAATCATGCAGCGTAGTGACACCAGGTTCTCGGGCGATGTCTGTGGGTGGTCTGTGGTGGATAGTAGGTCCCCCGCAGGAGGCGACCGTGAAAATTGGAAGTGGATGAAGGAAAGAGAAGACAAGAGAAGTGAGTGGCAGCTCGTGTCAAGTGAAAGGAAAAACGGAGTAGCACTGACAGCGGTGTCACTAGGGGCACCTGAACATTAATCACATAGTGCCCCGCGGGTCCGAATGCCACCAACAAGAGAATGGGGGGCTCAGATGCTTCAAGGAAAGAGACCTTTTCCCTATTTTCTATGCGTCCCATACGTTTTACCCTTTTTACACAACACACTACTCACCGAAAATAGAAAGAGAAAAACCCCTCTGACACATTGTCCAAGTTACCATTTATAACTAAAAATAGCAAACGTCTTGTGCGAAGGATTTGCTCTCTTATGAAAAACACAGTGTCAAATTACCATTTGTAACTAAAATAGCAAGCATCTCGGGGGGACGATTTGCTCCCATATGAAAAACAAAAGTGTCAAGTTACGATTTGTAACTAAAAATAGCAAGCATCTCATGGGAACAAGCGGTGGACGATTCGTCAGCTCTAATTGAGTTTACTCCCTTGTGAAAAACAAAAGTGTATGCAAACAAGAACAAAACAATCGTTACCTACACTGTCTCAAATTTAAAAAAGCTCGCCTCCTCTTAAACATTTCCTAAGAACTAGAAGCAACGATGCATGATGTCTAATTGAATTTACTCCTTGTGAAAAACAAAATATCAAGTTACCTTTGTAACTATAAAAGTAAAAACATCTCGTTCATTTGCATACAACTAGGTCACGCACTGTTTCAAACCTCAAGGCTCATCTTGTCCATAACTAAAATCCTCAACCTAACCCACAGAAAATGCTGAAGTAAACCCAATATATGAATATTTCCTCCTCTTTTATAGAAGAATAAATATGGCCGTTCTGAACTGTATCAGAAACAAATCTTCTCATATACCATTTACCTTTAAAACAAGAAATTTGATTGGCTGTTTATAGTAGATCCGATCTGATTGGTGTGACATACATACATCTCTCACTCACTCACTCACTCAATGACTCACTGATCCATTGACCCATCCACAACATACTTGATGCACTGACTAAGAGGTATTTTTTTTACAAAAAAAAACTCGATCACAATCACGATCACAATCATTATCATAATATCATTGTTATTAATATAAGGACTAATTACTATGATTAGCTGAGAGCAGAGGCCAATTTTATTGACTGTTAATTTTTTAATTTGCACTGCGCAAATTCACACAATGCGCATTAGTTTTTTCAGCTATGTTTAACCCATTGACGCCTGTGCCGCCTGTAACCGCCCGTGACGAACCTTGGCCTTTCTTCCGCTTCTTACGCCATCATTTTTGACCAAAATTGGCATCATCTATACTCAACTTCTGCAGGAGGAAAAGATCTTCCAATGATGCCTATGTAGCGACTAGAACTTTCTACGCTTTGGGCGTGCCACGTTTTTTCCGTGACTCCTGGGGATTACGGAATGACAATTTGTTTTTCTAGTACATAGCGGTCTTGATAATTATTTTCACTGTGCTTGTTAGCTGCCTGCAGTAAGTTTGCTGCTTTTCTTAGTTGCATTTCACTGTTGTGAACCTAAAGTGTTATTCTGCAATTTGTTCCGTTGGAAATCGCCACAGTTTTGTAAGTATACTTTATATCGTCAGTTTTTGGTCGTTATATTATGTACTTAAGACATTTTTTCTTGTTTATTTCTTCAGTTGAATCACACCCCTACCATCACGTTTATTTTTATTCGCGTTTACGTGCAAGAAGATTAAATGTAGTGCATTCGAACTGTGGCTTCGTTGTCTCTAGTATTTACTAGACCAACAGCCTAGATCAGAGTGATCGGCTTAATGGCGCCTGAGATATGCACAAAAATGCTCAAAAAGATGAGTGAAAAACTCAGAGCAAAATTTACTGCCACTACAACCTAACTGCTCCACGGTAAAAATTGGCCGCTTCGACGACTCTTTCTTAGAAGTTTTTTAACTGCAAGCAAGCCCAGTAAAAGGTCAATCCCTGCAGCGAAAAGAAAAGAAAAGGAGAAAAAGGAAAGGAGAAAAAAAAGCATCAAAAATCGAAAAGCCTAAAGACGTAGGCCACCTTCTCGTCCAAAAACAAACTCTCTCTCAAAATTTTGATTTCTGCACATGCACGGGCCCAAAGTTCGTAAAACGCGATTTTTAGTGCGTAAGTACTAAAACAAGGATAATGAGCTAAAACCACCTAAAACCATCTAAAACCACCTAAAACCACCTAAAACCATCTAAAACCACCTACAACCACCTTTTCCTGGTGAAAATCCTGACAGGATCTTTGAGGATCTTTAAAGATCTTCAAGGACCTGCCAAAGATCCTTAAAGACAAGGATCTTTTAAGGATCCTTTAAAGATCTTTAAAGATCTTTCAAAGAAATTCAAAGATCTTTAATGGAAAGATCTTTCAAGGATCTTTGCTAGGATCCTTTAAGATCCTTGAGGATTCTGTGAAGATTTTTCGAAGATCTTTGAGGAATCTTTGCAAGGATCTTTAAAAGATCTTTGCTAAGATCCTTCAGGATCTTCAAGGATTTTATCAAGATCTTGCAAGGATCCTTGGTAAGATCCCATAAGGATCTTTGGTAAGATCCTTCAAGATCCTTGAGGATTCCATAAGGATCTTTGAAAGATCTTTGAGGAATCTTTTCAAGGATTTTGCAAAGATCTTTGCTAAGATCCTTCCGGATCTTCAAGGATCTTATCAAGATCTTGCAAAGATCCTTGGTAAGATCCCAAAAGGATCTTTGCTAGGATCCTTCAAGATCCTTAAGGATTATATGAGGATCTTTCAAAGATCTTTGAGGAATCTTTGCAAGGATCTTGCAAAGGTCTTTGCTAAGATCCTTCAGGATCTTCAAGGATTTTATCAAGATCTTACAAGGATCCTTGGTAAGGTCCTAAAAGGATCTTTGCTAGGATCCTTCGAGATCCTTGAGGATTATATGAGGATCTTTCAAAGATCTTTGAGGAATCTTTTCAAGGATATTGCAAAGGTCTTTGCTAAGATCCTTGGTAAGAGTCAACGGGATCTTTCCTAGGATTCTCAATATCCTTGTTGAAGATCTTGCTTAGTTAGTCAGATTTTCCAGCAGGCCTGACTTTACATGCACAGTGTACCTTGTTCAAAGTAGTGCATGTTATCAGCTTGTCAGCTGATATAATTAGAACACCTTAGAACCATTTATAATTGTTGTTACAGTTTATTACAAATCTACAACAGGTCTGACTCAGACTCATACATTACAATGTAAAGATAGGTTCAAAAACAGATTCGCTCCATAGTTCCCCTAATGTATCATACAGGAGAAACAAACTCAATTACGTTCACTTTTGGAGCGACAACTGATTAAGACGGTGATATTTCATCAAACTTAATTCAAAAATCTTGTGGTAAGCAATTTTCCATGAGAAAATATGCATTCTGAATTCTAATGTACCTTAAGGAACACACAGGTTGAATGAGAAAGAGATGACAATCACTTGCCACATGAGACTTCTTCATAAACACTACCATGCATTCCATGCTTCTCACAAGTAGATAGTTTTAACTCTATAGGAATAATTTCTTGGGATACTAGTTATACTCTTCTTCAAATGATGTCTGAACACTCTCCAGCCTGTGTCAGGCCTTTAAATTCAGTAAAAAGCCAGTAAAAAGCCGAGTTTTCGGTGGACCGCATGAACCGCCATCTTGGATTTGAATGTTGATAAGACCCTGGGGACGAGTTTGCTAGAACCCATGATGCAATATTCCGAGAAAGGCGCTTGTTTCAACGGTCACTGAACGAAGTTCGAAGGACAGTTTGAAGATGTTTGAAAGCCATAAAATCTGGATTTGTTGGTTCTACAAGAGATTGTAAGTATAAAGAATCATAAGGCGTCTAGTTTTAGACTTAAAATAGTGTTTTTGATGATCTGTACTCCAATGATATTTACAATGTAAGCTCATCACTAAACTCGATCTTGGCCGTTTTGGATCTACCTTTGTACATGTCTCTCTTTGGGTCTTTCTTCTTGTCTATAATCAGCTTTTCTGTAGAAGTCGATCTGAACGTGTGTTTCTGTTTTTATGAGCAGTTGCCATCAGGGAACTTCAAAGTGGAAACACAACACGAACTTATGATATGATTTTAATCACATGTCGCTTACATGCATGTAATTGTTGTGTGCCTATCTTTTCTAGTTATTGAAGCAGAAAAGCTTGAAGTACATGGAACTTCATTGTTGTAAAGCTAAGTGGAAAACAATTCACAAACATGGGCAATGACACTTTCACTATATAAGACTTATGTATATATATATTTCAATTATTATCTGTTGGACTGCATGGAAAATGCAGTGTAGTAGCCTTGACTTGAGTGCGAAACTTGAAACTTTGAATTTTGTACAAAGATGTCAGTATAAGCTTAATTCTGTATGACGCAAATAAACCCTTCGATTTTAGCAAATGAAATAAATCATCAACAGAAACAACATGTTCCAGCTGGTCTTTAATCTCTTGTGGGCTCTCAAAAAATCTTGGTGATTTTCATCAAGTGTAAATATTGGGAGGTTAATGTTGGCGAGTCATTGTATTTTGTTCAATGGCTAAATGTGGCTCTCATGTGCCCTATTTTATAGCTATTTTTAACCCTATTAAAAGGCTATTGTAAGACTATTTTAACCCTATTTTGTCTATTTAAAACTATTTTAAACCTGTTTCATGTTTATTTTAAAGTCTCTTTTATGTCTCTGTGATTCATGTAGTATTATTATTTAATTGTAGTGGTACAATAGCCATTTCGGAGTTCTCTATTAACTAATAAACATGATTTAGTTTTATTAAGGACTGATTGATGAAATTTTGGATTATTTATACTTAGCAAATGGGAAATGCTATGATGTGTTAGTTTTCACCTTTAAGCATTTTTCTGGATTTGCTCGAATTTCATCACTGTATATAATTTAGATATTTCTCTAGTAATAATAAAAGTATTTCTTTATACACAAGCAAATGTTTTTTCATGAAGTCTTTTGTGATAGCTTATAATGTAAAATTATTGCATATCTCAGAAGAAAATCCTGCACACACTTTTACATTGTTAAACCCTTACTGTATCTGGCAGTTCACAGTTTTATTTGTCTCAAGGCCTTTTAAGGGTGAGATTAAATGCAGACAAGTGACGTGTCCTAAATAAAATTTACAGAACCATTGGAGATCGTAAGGAGCTTTAATAAAAATTAAAGGAACTGTGAGGATCTTCAAGGGTGTGGCAGGAATAGACAAAGATCTTTGTTAAGACCCTCAAGGATCTACTGGGTTTTGAAGATCTTAGCAGGAAATAAACAGGGATCTGTTTCTGATCCTCAAGGATCTGTAAAGATTGATCTTAGCAAGAAGTTTGAGGATCTTGGCAAGAATTATTGGGGATCTTGAAAGATCTTTGAGGGAGAATTATAGGATCCTTGAAGATCTGTGTAGGACTTTGGCTTTCTCCTTAGGATCCTTGAAGATCTTGATAGGAATAGATAAAGATCTTTGAAAGACCTTCAAGGATCCCTCAAGAAACTTGAAGATCATGGCAGGATCTTTTTAGGATCCGTGAAGATCCTTGAGGATCTTGGACAAGCAAGATTGAGGATACTTGAGGATCTTGGCAAAAATATTGGGGATCTTGAAAGATCTTTGAGGATACTGACAAGAAATTATAAGGATCCTTGAAGATATCTGTGTAGGACTTTGGCTTTCTCCTTAAAGATTTTTGAAAGACCTCCAAGGATCCTTCAAGAACCTTGAAGATCTTGGAAGGATCTTTTAGGATCCTCAAGGATCCATGAAGATCCTTGAGGATCTTGGCAAGAAGTTTGAGGATCCTTGAAGATCTTGGCAAGAATATTGAAGATCCTTGAGGATCTTGCTGAAGATCCACAGTAAGATCCACAGTAAGATCTTAAAAAGATCCTCATGGAGATCTTCAAGGATCTTTGAGGATTTACAAAGATTTTCACCAGGGTTAAAAACCACCTACAATCACCTAAAACCACCCACAACCACCTACAACCACCTTCAAAATACCTTTTCACGATCTATTAGTGACAATTTTGTTACATTTTTCAGATCTTTGCTCGCAATGTGAGCACCTTCGATAAATGCACACCGGAAACGTAGTTTCGTAGTTGTTTCGCGGGTTCCTATTCAAAGCGAAACTAATAGCCCTGACAAATAAGTCATGGCTCTATCAAAAATTAGGGAGATTGCTTCAAAACAAGAAACAAGAAGCGCTGAAGACCACTGTTGAAAGTTAAGTTTGTGTTCTTGCAACGCCAGGCATACGTGACTCATAACCGCAGGAAAATTCGTCACCCAATGGTTCATATGACCAGGGAAAAACTGAGTGTTTTGTCATTAGGTAAAACTAGTTAATTATTTCCTATGCGATCTGCACACGTCACTTTCCTCTAGCTCGGATTTCATTACCTCGTGCTCGCCGTCGGCGAAATCTTGTACCCTCCCTCCCTCCCAGGGGGGTTATTTCCTCGTACCAATAAATTTTGTGGCCCAAACGTTGTCAGCCTCTTTCTTCTCGTTTCGTCGGAGCATTGTTTGTAAATAGTTACGAAGAAATTGTTTACACAGTAGTGGCGCCAAGATCCCTGAAGGTTTTCGAGCAACACAGAAACTACGTCTTCGATTTTTCGAGGTCTGCTTTTTTGAGATCTGTCTGAGGTCAACGGGACGCAGAAACATTTGATGAGGTTGCGTAACATAACCTTTGGCCATTTGTCGAAAGGTATGGGGAGATCATGTTACATGGATTGTCCGGCCGGGAGCACGACTAATATAGTCTCAGCACCCCCACAAGTTTTTTGTTGGTATTTCAGTTTTGACATTTAACCCTGTACATTTTAGTGTAAACATAGCCCTCTTAGTCTCCTAGCCACATTTATAGATATGAATTATGCAATAGGAGTTCTTCTCACCTGCCACTTCGTATTGTCATCTCTCTTTGTGATTCGAATAGGGCTATGTTTACACTAAAATGTACAGGGTTAAATGTCAAAACTGAAATACCAACAAAAAACTTGTGGGGGTGCTGAGACTATATTAGTCGTGCTCCCGGCCGGACAATCCATGTAACATGATCTCCCCATACCTTTCGACAAATGGCCAAAGGTTATGTTACGCAACCTCATCAAATGTTTCTGCGTCCCGTTGACCTCAGACAGATCTCAAAAAAGCAGACCTCGAAAAATCGAAGACGTAGTTTCTGTGTTGCTCGAAAACCTTCAGGGATCTTGGCGCCACTACTGTGTAAACAATTTCTTCGTAACTATTTACAAACAATGCTCCGACGAAACGAGAAGAAAGAGGCTGACAACGTTTGGGCCACAAAATTTATTGGTACGAGGAAATAACCCCCCTGGGAGGGAGGGAGGGTACAAGATTTCGCCGACGGCGAGCACGAGGTAATGAAATCCGAGCTAGAGGAAAGTGACGTGTGCAGATCGCATAGGAAATAATTAACTAGTTTTACCTAATGACAAAACACTCAGTTTTTCCCTGGTCATATGAACCATTGGGTGACGAATTTTCCTGCGGTTATGAGTCACGTATGCCTGGCGTTGCAAGAACACAAACTTAACTTTCAACAGTGGTCTTCAGCGCTTCTTGTTTCTTGTTTTGAAGCAATCTCCCTAATTTTTGATAGAGCCATGACTTATTTGTCAGGGCTATTAGTTTCGCTTTGAATAGGAACCCGCGAAACAACTACGAAACTACGTTTCCGGTGTGCATTTATCGAAGGTGCTCACATTGCGAGCAAAGATCTGAAAAATGTAACAAAATTGTCACTAATAGATCGTGAAAAGGTATTTTGAAGGTGGTTGTAGGTGGTTGTGGGTGGTTTTAGGTGATTGTAGGTGGTTTTA
>JAHPZR010001294.1:7500-12335 GCA_019787425.1 Platygyra sinensis
TCATGAAGCTTCGTTTGAAAATTAAATATACTTTTTTTTAATAAGAATGTTGTTTTTCCGGCCCAGGCTGAATATTCTTATTTTTCTGCCGATTTTAGGCTGAAAATATTTTTTTATTATTCTTAAATTAAAGCATATGACATTTCCGTTTTAGAATTTATTGGGGTATCAATTACAAGTGTTTGGTATCTAGATCTGAATCGCGTTATCATGTGTCGTCGAGTGCAGGTTTTTTCGTTTTGTTGGCTAGTTTCGCCGTTCAGAGAAAGGAATAATTTATACGGTTAACTTAAAAACATAAAATTGTGTTGTATTTACAGATGTTTCAACACAAAATTGTATCTATCCTTTTCAAAATCTCAGCCTTGTCTTTATTCTTAAAATATTCTTAAAATTTCGCAAATTTCAGCCTCAATGTTCTTATAAAATAAATTCTTATAAAAAAAAAGTGTATGCACGAAAAAACTTTCACGCTTCACGGTTGAATGCAAATGGTAGTATTTGACATGTGTCAAGCCGAATTGGCCAATCAGCAATTTAGGTTCAGAATCTGAACGTAAATACTCAAATCGTACAAGGACCATTGCAGGCTCTCCCTCCCTCGCCCCCTAGCTTTTGACCGCGCGCCATTCGAAAGCAAATCTCGGAATAACCCATACGGAAAGCCTGTTTGCAGGCTAGCGAATAATTGGTAAATTCAACAGTTTGGATGATTTCATCACTCACTCAAATCAGTGTATTAAATTTCTCTGAAGCGCGGTTTCCTCTCTGGCTATACCAACGGGGGAAGGCTGAAGGAAAATTTTGCCTTCTTTTTCTAAAAGGAGATACACGAACTGCTTTTACATGTAGTGTGACCTTTTGAATCTAATTTATCCATTCAACTATTATGCAGTAAATTGCTTTAGAATTAGAAGGAGCATTGACTACTGTGAAGGGTTTCCAATGATCTTTTAGGACACGGGACAGTGTACTCGCATGCAGTTCATCACTTTTTGATAACTTAGGCCATATTAAATTGTCATGCAGGATTTCCTTATGGTGGACCTGGTCACGGTATTCTCATCAATGGAGAGTTTGGAGGGGCTGGGCATGGTGGTAATGGTGGAGGAGACAGCAGCCTATCTCATGGCAATTCATATGGTCTTACTGACACAGACCTCTATCTGAGGGGAAGCACAGGTATTAAGGAGAGTCTCACAGCATCGCTCATCTCCTCGGTCCTCGTCTTTATGTGCAATAGACTGTGTTCGTTATCTAGCATTTCTGTCTCACTGCAGGTCTAGATTGGAAGACCACCACTTGGTAGATCTGACAATTTTACTGCATTGCATAGTTGCCACAGCATACATTTCTAGTTTGCCTTCCAAAAACAGCGTTCGAAAATGGCCTGTTTTTTCCCTAACGAAACTGATTCTCATGATTTAACTCCGTTCTTAATTTTAATAGTAATGACATGCACATGCTATAGATTTATCGAAGTTGAATCGTCATCGAAGTTGCAAGAGCTAGAGTCAACATTTTGACATCATTGCCTAACAAATGCGCACAGACTTTTTTTAAACTTTTCGTTAGCGAATCGAAAGATAAGTTTTAGGTTCTCTTCTTTACTCATTCATCCACTCAGTCATTCATTTTCTATCGTCCCAAGGAGCTTTTACGGGATCAAAACTACCTGGTGCAGGGGGACCAGCAATAGAACTAGAAGCGAGTGGGAAAATAGAGATACGTAAGTATACACTTTAACCACTTGGACAGTGTGCTTAATTAATCTCAAATATTACAATATATGTCACCTGTTCTGTGTTTTCCTCGAGTAAAGCACCTTTCTTAGATCTTTCCTCTCGCATCAGGTGGTACTATAGACGCGAATGCTCTACCGAGGCCAAACTATGCATTAAACAGCAACGAGATGATAGCAGGGAATTCAGGAGGCTTAATAAGACTTCTGGCTGAAAGAGTAAGAATCTAGCAAACGTATTGTGAGGTCATTTATATTATACCTGATGAGCTCATAACCAGCTAGTCGGATCTAAACTATATCGCTTTGTTTGTCAATAGCCAATTTTCTCTATGAGATGAATGCAACCCCCATGATTCCCTGCAAGCGCGTAGAGCTGGCTATCGCCCGTGGGAAACATTTGGGAGTAGGGTAATTATTTTGGCATGCTTAGTGGAAACTCTAAAACGATCACGGACACGGACCTAGGCGAAAGCTCGAAAGTTTTAACTTTATATAGCCAATTTTTTTTTCACAAATTTTAAGTATGTTTTGTCCTGGCTTCTGTTCTTCTATGTTTAAGCTTTTTTGTAACTCGAAAATCAAGAAAAGTTGTTCTTTCTAAGATGCAGTCGTACTCTATCAGCAAAAAGACACTAAGGGAAGACTGACTTTTTTATTTTGTTTTTAAATTAAGACTTTTCACACGACTGAATTTGAAAAGAGGGTTTCAAAGGTGTTTTTTCCCCATTTAGAGTTATCCGTCAGTTCGATTGGCTCTTTGTTTACGAGAAGCCACAGGAGCACATCACTAAGAGAGTACAACTCCCATACTAAGCTTATGTAACGCCATTTTTACAGACGAGTCTATTTCTAGGCTTCTTTTCCCGCGACATAGGTCAGTTCCGGTCTACATGAGAGCGCATCGGTGAGGGAAAAAAATGGCAGCCCCAGGTAGCAATGTCGACAAAATAAAATACGCTAATTGAAAATTGCTGGAAAATTGAGTCCGCTGCGCGTCGTATTTTAAATTCTCTTCTCGGTTTTGGATATCCCGATGAAACACTGTCTCTCTCGTTTGATATATTACTTCCAAGAGTTGCCGCTGTTATGTTCATCAGTTAACAGTCTGGAGATCCAAGCCTACTTCAATGATTTCGCGAAAACATCAATGCTAGCTGCTCGTAGATTTCCCTGGTCATCTAAATCGTACTCTCTCAGCAAAAAGATACCAACGGAAGACTTGCAAATCCGTAGACTTCCGACAGAACATGACCGTTGATATGTTGATAATGGCGTCGGTCTTTTAACAGGTTAATATTTCACGAGGAGCAAGGATATCTGTCAAGGGAAATAAAGAATCATGTGGAAATCTCAGCAACTGTAAGGCCGGTGGTGGAGCTGGAGGGATTGTCCAAATCATATCAAGATCAGGTTTTCTGGCCCCCCACGTCATCAGTTTAACCGGTCAAAGCAGGGGTCACAGAGACGCGCCAGAGAATGGATTCTTGTATATAAAGGGTGAGGAAAATAGCTCTACGCAATAAAAAGACTTCTAACCGAATTTCCTAAAAAATTAGCAAAGTTCGTTGCTGGCCGATCTAAGGATGTTTCCATTCGATCGATTCTGGTGACTTCTATGAATAGGACAAAACATTAAAGAAGTCAAAGAGAGTCGTCAAATCTTTCAAAATCTATATCTAGTGCTGTGATTGGAGTTAACATTTTCTCTGCTATTTCTTATTCATAATCATCAGTTACTGAGAAAGCAACAAGTCCAATACCTTTCATTTGTAGGTGTCAAAGACGGAACGTTTGACACATTTCCTGATGCACCGTTCACCTGGGACCAAAGTCATGAATTTTCAACGAGGATACTGCCCTCATCTACCAGGGAAACCATGAAGCAAAGTACACTTAAGAGCCAATTACCTGTACCTAATTCTCGAATAAAAATAGTTGATAGCACTACTTCAACAATATTACTGATTCCCACATCTTTCTACGGAGTAACATTAAACATGACAACAACAACAACCAATGTACAACGAACTCCAAGGGACTCTTCACAACAGCTTTCTCCAGCTCGTAAAGTAAGCAGTCCATTACTACACCATACACATGCTACATTCTCAGGCACTGAAGGTAGGTATAAATGAAACGAAGCAAATATTGACGAAGTAAGCTCAGTATTCTAATTAATCCGAGAGAAACCAGGACAGTTTCTCGTATTCCCTATAATAAATCTTGCATTATTTATTACGTAGGGATGGTCCGTAAAAGAGTCAAAGACTCCATACTCAGATAGACCACCTAAAAATATATAAATACAGGCTACAATAACGTTAATTTAAGTAGCTAAAGGAAAACTCTAAAGACAATGGTGCATTATATATATAGGCTCTATATAAACATGTGAAAAAGCATTAAAACAAATTATATAAATTTCGACTGTTTGAATAATATAGTAGCTTTTACACGCGTGTGTTGTTTATCTCGTACATGTCTTTAAGCTGAACTCAAAACAACGATCTCAACAGGACAACCAACACTGATATCATTACCCCAACAGTATTACTGATTCCGACATCAACGCCACCTTTCAGTAGTGCAACATTAAACATGGCCACGAGCTATGTACCACAAAGTTCAAGGGTTCCCTTGCAACAGTCATCTCCAGCTAGTGAAGTAAGCAGTCCGTCACTTCCTCATCCACATGTTACGGTATCAAGCACTAGAGGTGAGTATATGGCGGAAACTATGCCGATCTCACTTTGCTGATTTGTGGAGGCCTCCACCAAAAACGACACTTTCTTGTATTCGTTATTTATAAGAAATCTTGCATTTCATTCGAATATTCTACAGTACAGTGAAAATTTAACTAGATCTTGCTTTTTGCTCGCTCTTTCATTACACAGATTAACTACACTAAAATTCTCTTCTCATCACAGATTTTGTCAGCAAAATCTCCTCTAAGTACAGGCTAAAAATTTAGATTAAAATCGGCATGCAATGATGCTACTGCTTTGTTCTACTCTGGTTAAGTCATCAGTTATCATTATTTATTTACTAAAGCTTTAATTAATTAATTCAGTTTGTAACTGTTAAAGATGGA
>JAHPZR010001297.1:0-15000 GCA_019787425.1 Platygyra sinensis
GAGGACTTCGCGCTTGTTAGGGCATCATGGGTAATCAGGGCAAACAAAAACAAGATGGCGGCTGCGTGTAGCTGGTAATGCTCACGAAACTGAACTGTTTTGGAATTGTTTGCAGCTTTTCGCTCGTGAAAGGTTCATTGGTAATTATTCTGACATTAACAAGTACAGAAAAGAGCTCTCATCTACTTTTTGAAGGGACAACGTGGAACTTCGAAGTGGAACGCTGCATTATACGATTATGGCAAAACACTTGGAGGATTTCCTTGATCTTTCCACCGGAGAACTAAGGTTTTATCTGCAACAGAGAGCGTTAACGTGCCACGGTAATCATGCTGATTTAGCAGCTCGTGCGTTAGTAGCATTTGAGCAAAACCTGCCTATAAAAGAAACTGCAGAGACCGTTCTTTTTACTCTACAAAGGGAATACAGTGACATATTGAAGCGTTGTGGTGTGACAGAAGATCCCTTGGAGATGGAAGGCTGGGAGGACAACGTGTTTAAGTGGCCAAAAGTTCACATCGGGCAGATCTTCGGCTATATTTTAGAGAACAAGGCATTTTCAACAGACTATATTGGGCAATATAAGGTTAGAAAGGCCTTCTCGTTTTACAAAAGTGGCTTTGTTCATAAGGTCTATGTGAAGGCCATAAATGTTGAAGGTGTCCTCTTAAAAGCTGCAGTGACTCCATCACAGAGAATCAGGGATGAATCCCATAAAGTCTGGGTCTTGATCAAATTGTCAGGAGAAGTAGTGTGTGGATATTGTACCTGTACAGCTGGCTACAGCAAGTGCTGCAATCATGTCATTGCACTACTCTACAAAATAGAATTTGCAGGAGAACACGGGTTCATAAACCCATCCTGTACTGAAAGAGCATGTTTTTGGAATAACTCTAGTAATAAAGACATACAGCCCAAGAGGGTACAAGATATGGTAATTGTAGAGCATGTTAGGTCTAATGCTAATCCCAAGTTTACTATAAACAACAACACAAAGAGATCTTTTGATCCCAGACCTTTGACACAAAGGTGTGTTGCTGAAGAGTATAAGCAATGTTTCCTTTCCAAAATAAGGGAGACTCTGCCTGGTGCAGTGATTAATATAACACATGCCCCAACACCTAGTGAGGATCTCCCACCTCCTTTGTGTGACCTAGCTTCTGAAGTTTCTAGCAAGAAAGAAGGGAAAAGTGAGGAAGATGTTATCAGGGAATTTTCAGAAAAACTGACATTCAGTGAAAGTAGTCTAAGGGAGCTAGAAAAAGCATCCAAGGGTCAGTCAAAATCTGATGTTTGGAAAAGGCAGCATAAGGGTAGGATAACTGCTTCCAATTTTCATGATGTCAATGTTAAAGTCAAAAAGTTAATGAGGAAAACAGGTCAATCAGTGAAATGCAAAGTGTCTCCACTTTTAGCAAAGCTGCTACTTCCAGAGGATATTAGTGAGCTCCCATCTATTAAGTGGGGATGCATGCATGAGGAAGATGCTGCTAAGGCCTTTTTAATGACAGCGGGAAAAAAACACAGAAATGGAAAATTGCACTCCTGTGGCTTGTTTGTTTCAAAGTCTCACCCTTTTCTGGGGGCAAGTCCAGATAACATTTTCTCCTGTGACTGCTGTGGTGAAACTGCCATGGAATACAAGTGCCCCTACTCAGTGAGAGGCATGCTTATTTCAGAAGTTTGGGATAAGGTAGAATATTTGGAAATGCATGAAGGAAAGCTTAAGCTAAAAAGAGGGCACAGATATTACACCCAAATTACAGGGGAGATGGCTATGTCAGGCCTGGAGAAACTGTTTTTTGTTGTTTGGACAGGTAAAGGGGATCCATTTGTTGAACTTGTACATTTTGAAGCAGAGTTCTGGCAGCAAATTCTTCCAAACCTTGTAATATTTTTCAAGACCTATCTGCAAAGGGTAATTCTTGGGTTTAGACCTCTTTGCTATTGCCCCCTTTGTGACAGTCTCTGTTTAGAACCTGAGGAGTTTGACATTTGTAATGAAAATAGTCTGCAATGCGAGTCTTGTTTCCTGTGGTATCATTGGGGCTGTTTAAAGATTGACGAGAAATCTTGTCCTCAGTCATTTATTTGTAGTTCTTGTAATCACCTTGCCCTGAATGACAACAATCTCTAAGATAAGATAACGTACCTTACTATGATATAGAACATGGACAAGAAACCAGTAATGCTGTCTTCATATTTGGTCTGTCTTTTCACTTAGTCACTTAATGGAAAGTGAGTGCTTCATTGAACTTTAAAGTTTGTGTTTTGCATTATGGAACTTAAAACTACTTGTTGTGATTAAACATCTTGGCTAAGAGGGTTCTCTCTTAGGTTTGACAGTCATTGCTTGCTTGTTCAACCTTCAGTCCCTGTGTGTTGTGCACTCGACCCCTGTAGATTACATGCACTCTCTCCCTACCTACAAATTCTCCCAGGCATGAAAATCAAAGAAATGTGACAACAACAATAGGTTTTATTTTCAAAACAGTATGAAAAATACACATGTAAATCCTGGTCTAGGCAATCAAGATACAGAATATAAATGACCAGGAGTAAACATATCGTAACTGATTTAAGTGCAACATATAATCGGGCTTAACACAAAACTAACCAAGGCTCACAGTCGTTGGCAAGCAAGAGAACCTTCTATACCCTCTTAAGGAAGAACAGTTCCACATTAGTTAACTGGCACAGAGGTAGGGTAAATGTCCATTCACAGGGATAAGGGTTCATTCAGGTTGCTAAGGGAAGAGCAAACAATAACAATATCATCTATAAGTGGCAATAGGCTGATGGGAAGTTCCCTTTTAAGAATAAGGAAGTGTTTTATTCTTTTTATTGCTTGCTCGACATAAATTCGGACATTGGCAATCCTTGATGTTGTTTTAACCTCTTTGGGTGACATTTGCAAGTTTGTGTGTTTAGAAGGAGGAATGGTCAGAAAGCATTGATGAAATGACAGTAAATCATGAATTTTAAAACCCCGGTCAGCCATTACTTCATCATAAGGCTGGAGGGAATTTAAAAACCTGCAGTCTTTGACAATAAATGCATCACTAGCCCTTCCACCATAGACGGGAGATGCAAATGATATAGCACCATTGGGGGTAATGCCAATCAAAAATTTAACAGTATAATGCTGTTTGTAATTTGACCAACACATTGCAGCTATTTCTAAGCTAGAGGGTGTTTCTATGTAATCTTCAGTGCAATCAATGATTACACGGCATTTAGGATAATACTTGAGAAACATGTCTGGCATATTCCTCTGTATTATAGACCTGTCAGGCCACAAAATAAGCCATTGTAATTCTTTACACATGAACTTCACCCAGGTAGTAAAGATGGAAGATACAGTGCTTTCTGAGACTGAAAAACGAAATGCAAGGTCTTGCACTGGGAAGCCTTGCCTCAGCTAATGAGCACAAAAACAATTCTTGCTCCAAAGTTAAGGCTCTCGCTGTTCTAATCACCTTTGATGTCATAATGTGTGAAGTTTGGGCATGTTTTTCACCTGTCCAATAATGCATTTCTCTTGCTTTTGCTGACAACTGTTCGAAAAGCAAGCGAAAAGCACTTGAAGAGGGCAATCCAGTGTAAAATCGGACATCATGTTCCCTCGTAAGCTGTTCAAAAGTAAAGCAGATATTACACTGCACCTGTGCTTCCTGGAAACGTGAACACTTCTTGGGTGCATTTGAAGGAGAGTTTCCATTGTCGTTACGGGTTGGAATTTTCCTTTTCCTTGGTGAGCGCTTAGACGTATCACTGGCAACTAGGTAAAGCGTTGGAACATGAGAGGAAAATGTAGGTTTTCCAAATTGGAAGTGATTTGAGCACACTACCTTATAGTCACTCACTACAAAATCCTCTAGTCCTTTCGAGATGTTTTTCACCCAAAGAGCTCTTTCTTTTGGATCCTTAGGGAAGTAATGCCATGTCAAATCCCCAGTAACGTGCCCTCTCTTCAGTACCTTTTCTGGATACCTTGAATCGTTATCGCATCCTCCAACACAGCAGCGATAATGTGGCATGACTTCGACAGTACACCACAAGATGAATATCAGTGGCTGTTAAATGTCAAAGTAATCACCTGCAATATTCTCCAAAGAACTATTTTTGATGTCAGTTTTCCTTTCACGAGCGAAAAGCTGCAAACAATTCCAAAACAGTTCAGTTTCGCGAGCATTACCAGCTACACGCAGCCGCCATCTTGTTTTTGTTTGCCCTGATTACCCATGATGCCCTAACAAGCGCGAAGTCCTCTATCATAGGGCCAGTGACTGTCATGGCGAAGATCTTGTTTCAAGATGCGTGTCAAGTGAAAATTGGTTGGGATGACATCTTAGATGGGGAGATAAACAAAGGTGTTGAAGCTTGGATAAAGAGTTTGATTGAATTTAAGCAAGTGACGATCAAGAGGTGTATTAACAAACACATGTGCGAGGAGGTTTTGGAGTGCACACTGCACGGCTTCACAGATGCTAGCAAGAAAGGATACTGCGCTGTCACATACTAGGTCTACACCACACAGATGGGGCGACATCCAAAGATGTTGAGTTCAAAAACAAGGGCTGCTCTGCTGAAAGAATGGTCAATCCCTAGGTTAGAACTAATGGCATGTTTAATTTTGGCAAGGCTTATTTTCACAATCAAAGAGGCACTTAGTTGACAGGTAAATATCCAAAATGTGAGACTATGGTCAGATAGTATGACAGCACTGTACTAGATACAGAGTCAATGTGAGTGGAAGCAATTTGTTCGTCATTGTGTTAATGAAATTCTGCGGCTGAGCAATAAGAGTGACTGGGGACACTGCTCTAGCGGGGACAATCCCACAGACATGGGATCTAGAGGAGCATCAGTGAAAAATTGAGGAGTAATGAGTTGTGGTGGCATCGACCGTGGCCCACAGAGCTGACAGATTGTTGGCCAGTCAGAAATTTTATTGAACCCACTGCTGAGAGTAAAGAAGATAAGAGAACTGCTATTCTGACCGTCATTAGTCATGCAACCTATGGAATAGATGGAGCAATGGAAATCAAAGGCAACAGCATGCTACCTAAGCTTTGCAAGGTAACTGCCTGGGTCAAGCATTCCCCAGAAGGACAAGGATGTCAGGAGGCAAGGTAGGTTGAGTTTGGAAGAGACTATGGCTTCTGAAAACGAGTGGGTGAGAGTGGAGCAGCAAGAATTGAAGCATGGAGATCATTATCAACATCTTGTCACCAGGCTTGGTCTTGAAATGGATGACAACGGTATTTTGAGCTGCAAGGGATGCTAACAGTTTTCCGAATTGCTGCCAGAAACGAGAGAAATGGTTATTTTGACTAAAGGGCACCAGTTTACTGTACTACAGATACAGGAATGTCACGAGAGGGTTCTCCGTAGTGGCGTAAGGAGCACTCTTGCCAAGATGAGGTCAAGGTTTTGGTTACCAAAGGGGAGACAAGCAGTGAATTAAGTGCTCAACGGATGCGTGATTTGCAAAAAGATGGAGGGGAGGTCATTTGGTCGACCTACTGCAGCCAGCCTTCGAGTCAGCAGAGCTCCACCATTTTCAAAGACGGGGGTAGATTTTGCAGGACCATTGTTTGTGAAAGGTAAGGGTAAGCAAATGAGGAAGGTCTCTATTGCACTATTCATATGTTGTGTTACAAGAGCCGTGCATCTGGAGCTGGTTGAGAACCTGTCTACAGATACCTTCAAACGATGCCTTAGAGGGTTTATAGCTAGAAGAGGAGTTCCGACTTTAATGGTATCGGACAACACCAAGACATTTAAGGGCATTGAAGAGAAACTATGCATCCTTCATGGCCACCTGTTAGTCAGGGAAGAACAGGACAAGCAAAGAATTCAGTGGCATTTCAATTTGGAAAGGGCCCCATTGTGGGGTGGATTGTTTGAGACGATGATAGAAAGCATGAAAAGATGTCTTAGGAAGGGTCTGGGCAATGCCGTCTGTCATTCAACAAACTTCTGACCATTCTGAGTGAAGTAGAAGCCACCCTGAATTCCAGACCTTTGACGTTTAATTATGACATCCTGGATGAGGAAGTGTTGACACCTGCATATCTGATTTATGGAAGAAGACTTACTTCCCTACCTGAATCACCTGAAGCTGAAGACGATATTGGCTGCAATAGGAGATACAGGCATGTAACTGAGAGGTTGCAGCATTTTTGGATGCGGTGGAGCAGAGAGTATCTAACAGATTTGAGAGAGAGTCTTCATTGTAACACTAAAAAGGTGGTGAAGGAGCCTAAGGTAGGTGACATAGTGATCATTTATAAGGATGGGGTCAAAAGAAATAGTTGGAAAATGGCCATCATAGAAGACCTCATTCAGGGGAAAGACGACCCGGTAAGGGGTGCAAAGGTAAGGGTAATCACTAAAGGAAAGGTGGTTTGTTTGAACAGACCCATGCAGATGCTTTATACACTTGAGGTAAGAGAAAGTGTCCCAGAATTGCCTCAACACCTGAAGAGTCAAGTAGAGCAACAAGGAAGGAAGGAAGCGCGACATTCCTTGCTGTGCTGTGGCGCTAGACGCGGCTTGGAAGATGGGAGAAATGATTAACCAGTCGAACGACCAGTAGAGGATTATTGCATTTCATTTGTTCGACTCAAAATAGAGTCAAGCGTGGGAGGAGTGTCGATAATATTGTCATTGTAATGCAACATGCACCCCCTTTTGTGTTCGTGTTAGATGCTACTGTAATCATAATGGAATGATTGACATTTTATCGCTGAAGAATCAACACTTATCTTGCGATTTGTAATCTCATGTTATATATCGTGCAATTAAAGAAGACCTTAAAAAAGAGACATTGTTTTATTATGTATACCACATTGTTAGAGAAACGTGAGAACTGTATTTGCTGTACTAAGACTTAAGATGAAAGGAAACTGTGGAATGTCGTTAGTTCCCATATTCGGCTGTCGGTAACCTGTCGGTCAACTGTCGGCCAACAGGTTACCGACACATTACCGACAGTCGGCCGACACTGTTATAGTAGAGCACAAATCGACTGAAAAAAAGAGTAAAAATAAATAGAGTCAAAAATTTTTCCGGTTGAAAAAAGTAAATGGAAATCTGTCGATCGTACCGGATCCAGTAACATTCCTACCTATCTCCTTGATCCTCTTTGAACTGTAAAACAGGCTTTTTTACTCCATCTCCTGACTGCACATACCAAAATGTAGTGGTAAATTTAGTACCCATTTCTCATATCTTTGTTTTTACACAAAATAGGCTTCGGATTTAAGCATAATTTAGGGCAAGAAATACGCAAAGCTAAAAGTAATTTTCCAATCGCTCTATAATGCATTGCAAAACACTAGTTAACAGTACTTCATGTATGTCTGAACAAGAAGAACTTTTCAAAATGGCGGATAAATATATAGGAACCAATTTGGGAAAGTATCGCTAGTCAACGCTAAAACAGTGGACAAAAGCCATACTAGTATCGAAAGTGCTGAGCAAGGTATCGTTATGAAATGACTTAAACTCTTTTTATGTAGTTTAGAAGCAAAAGACAAGTAAATGTTTACGATCATTTTTGTTTGCCCCACCGACAGGTTACCGACACATTACCGACAGGTTGCCAACAGGTCACCGACTGTCGGCCGACAGTCGGCCAACACTTTGGCATCAAACATAACGCAAACTGTCGGCCGTCTGTCGGCCGTCTGTCGGCCGACTGTTGGCCGACAGTCGGCCGACAGTAGGCCGACAGTATATTTTGGGAACTATTCTTCACTATTACCGGCAAAACTTATGTTTATGTAAAACCCTGTGTATGGTAAGTCAATATTTCATACTTTTCATTCTCATCCAAGTGGAGCTGTATAAAGCTATTGAGGTCAGTGACATAACCAAACTCTGCTTCCCAGATCTCAGTGTCACACCCTGGTCTTTTAAATTCAAATGGTACCATTTCACAAGCAAGGTTTTCTGGGTCAGTAATGGTCTGGACCTGTTTGTGCTGATGTTTTGTGTTCTCTGATGCCAGTCCTCGTTGGTAAAACTATCTGTAAATCTAGGGAAGTATCAATGTCAAGGTGTTATATTCTCTGCCATTTAGGTTAAAGGCAGAAAAGAGCGAACTAAAAGAAAATTTCCAAATGATTATATTTTTGAAAGTGGTTTATATATAGATGTAGGGTAATTATTATGTTAATTCTTGTATCTCCTACCTTCTTAGCTTTCTTATCTTGTACCAGGTTTCCCCAAGGTCAGCTTTCATATCTAGGATGTCTCCCTTTGGGATGGTGATTTTTTAATTCTTTACCCAGGCACTCTTTCAATAGGGCTTCCCTTTCAAGTTTAGCCATTGCTTTTAATTCGTCCTTCAGCTGTGTTCCCTCAGCCCCTATACTAACAGCTGTTCTTGTTGCAGCTAACTCCTTTGATCTGTTCCTGGCAGTTTTCTGGCTCACCTGTTGTTGCTTGTTTCTCTAATTCGAGAGGCTTAAAGTTGGAAAATCATTGTTATTGTTGCTGTTGTCGTTGTTAGTGTGATCATGATTTGTTACAGTAACTACTACTACTTACCTGGCCCCCTGTTTTGAGAAAAATTGTTGCTCCATCCTTTTTTTTTGTGAAACATCATACACTTTATTTATACACACAAATACACTGATGTAAGTTGCTTACACTAATACAGTGTATATGGTACTTCGCTGTTAAGTTAAAAAAAAACCGCACAAGCAAGTAATGAAAAAGAAAATGTAACAGGACATAATCGAAAAGAAAGATGACAAGCCAAATTTAACAAAAAAAACTAACAAGGTTGAGCCTATGCACTACCTAATCAATGAAAGATATATAAAAATGCAATACATCATTCATTTGATTGAGAGCAGAATTCCTATATCCTAATCCACTTTATATTAAAATAATGCTATTTATTTTTATTGTTCTTTGTTTTATTAAGTAATATGCCAATAAAGTTGTGTTGAAAAGAGGTAATACATCTACATGTAAGTACATTTTTCTAACTGTAGTTAATTTCTTTACAAGTTCATCCAAAGACAATTCTTTTTGAAGATGTTTTGCGGAATAGATATATTGTTAAACCAAGATGATGAGCAAATCTAGCCTGCATCTTACGTGGCCTGAGAGCATATCAGTTACATGACGAATATCATGAAAAGCCACTTTTTCATTTGAGAGTGTTATTGCAGTATCTTGGCAATGATTGAACCACGATATAATTTGTGAATGAAGTTTTATAGACTCCCTGCAATCAAGATGTGGAAGTCAAACAGAGGTCTGCAGCAGGTATAAAAGTTTGGGCTGCTCTCCTTTTCAAGTCGGAAGGAATAGCTGAGATTAGTTAGAAGTAGTGCAGATAATTGGTGGTAATGTTGAACTTGTTCCTTAACTCTTCATACAATAAAAAGTTGCCCTCTGGATTTAGCACATCCTTTACTGTTACAACTCCTTCTTTGAACCATGACTTCCAAAACAGGGTGGCATTAACTATCATTATCGATTTGTTATTCCAAAGAATGAATTCACCATTTGAGAGGATGTTAGTTGCGTTCTTGAGATCTTGAAAATACTGAAGAAGTTATCGATAGAAGAGGGGAAGACCTGTTTTCAAGAGTTTTATATCATAATTGCATTTGAAGAGAAATAATAAGTTTCCATTTTTTCGAAAGTAATAATTGGGGATTGCTTTCCATTCATCATCAGAGGTGCTCAGTAGTCTACCAATCCAAGCCAGACGTAATGCTTTAATAATTGTGCAAAAATTGCGAAAATTGATTCCCCTTTTTCTACTGGTTGATACATAACAACCCTTTTTATTTTGTCTTTCCTGTTTTTCCATAGAAAAGTAAAAAGGTTCTCTTGAACAGTCTTGACAACGGATTCTGGAAGAGTCAACATGGAAGCTGCATAAACTAGCTGTGATATACCCAAAGCTTTCCCAAACCAGTAAAGACTTGCCTTATATCGTAAGATCTCTTGAGTGCCATAAGTTCAATTTTGTTTTCATTTTCTTGATCTTTGCATAAAAGTTTTCTTCAATACATTTGTTTGTATTGTAGGATAGATTAATCCCAAGAACTTTAATGGGTTCTTTTGTTGTCTTAAAGTCAAGTACCTTTAACTTACTATCTTTCATGGAACCCATCCACATAGCTTTTGTTTTTTTTCTTATTTAATTTTAATCCTGAAGCATTTCAAAAGCGATCCAAGATCTGTAAATGAGGTTTGAGTGATTCAACATTTTTCGTTATTATGGTGGTTTCATCAGCAAACTGTGAAATTTATTTAATTAACAAGTCGTAACTTACAAGTCGTAAGTTACAAATTATAGAATGGTGATATTTGATTCGATGTAGATAATATTACCTTGGTCTGCTCGACTTGCCACTTCATCATTTGCAGCTGCTGAAGATCCGAAAGACATAAAAAAAGAAAGAAAATTATGAGATTAGAAAACTTTATTATTAAAATACATTTTACTCTTTGACAAGTTTACTATGAGTCAACAATTTGCTTCCCCCATCACTTTTCACATAGAATATCTCCCCTTCCTTAGGGTATACCATGTACATGAACAGGCAATCAATTACCTTCCCTTGCAAAACAAAACTGGAATATTCTAGTTATTTCTAGAAATTTTCTAGAATTATGACAGAAAATGTATCTAGTAATTTCTAGAATTTTCCAGTTTTCTTTTCTGGAAAATTCTAGAAATTTCTAGAATGTGTGGTTCCAGAAAATATCCATACCCCCCACGGAGGGTCACGGAATTTCCTAGGGGTAGGGGGGTCTAAAAGAGACAAATTTCCAAAGGGGAGGGGGGTACATAAAGAGTTTTTCTTTCCAGAGGGTTTGAAATGCGATCGAATTAACACTTACGTATTTTTCCAATTGATTCAGGTAACCAAGAAAAACGAAAAGTTCTATCCGTAGAAATAGACGTAGGATTCCTTGTCATATATTTGCTATTATTATTCCAGCGCCAGACGACACATACACCACTGAGGCACACCTCTGAGCAGCACGTTCAACATCGAGTAAAATGAAATGGCCGACTAGAAAAATATTGTTCCCAGTCCCCTAAGATTGGCCGTATTGAGCGAACGCATGGAAATGAGTAACCGTGAACAGCCACGAGATACAGCGAAGATTTCATTTGGTTGTTTAGTTACCGGATTGAATTTCAAAAGTATGTTTTACAAATGAAATGTGCGCAAGTTAAAAAAATTCTACGGCGTGAAATTTACTGTCAAAGCGTATAACTTTATTGAAGTATTCCTGGTGAAAGGCAAACGTAAACGATATTTGACAAACAGCTGTTTTAAAAAACATGTTGCGTGACGACTTATGATTCCCGCTGATAAGCGAAGTCACTTCAAGGCTCCACACACGAAAAATAATATTTATAAACAGTACTGTTCACACATAATACAAGATAAAAATTACACCTGCAACATACAGAAATATCGTGGAGATTAGCATTGAGTTATTTTCCCGATTTCCACTTTGACAGCAAAAATAAGAATGACGTAATAACATAGCTTGCACGTACAAAGTAATTCGATATCTTGTTTCGACTGTGCATAAATTAAAAAACTTAGACAAGGTTACAAAACGTGAACAATACTGTCAACTTTCAGTTCTTTCTTGGATATTTTTTGAGTGGAAACTTCTTTCAATTTGAGCAAATGAAAGCTGAGCTGCCACGACTGTAGAGTGTTAATAAGCTCAGTTGTTTACAGTTTGAACATTTCAAAAGAGAGAAAGCGAGATAAGCGCGTCTATTCATACGTCTAGAATTTTCCACGGTCGTTGTTAGGAAAATTAAATCTCACAGCCTCATCCAGCAATTTTGTTCCTTACCTAGTGAATATCTCCTTAAATAATGTTCCTTGAAATAGCAAGTGTGGTGTGGCCAAATCACTTACGTGAAAAATATGCCGCTTTACGTCGTCATCTGAAGTGTAACTATAATCGGCCGCAACTAAATTTCATTTCGGCTCTAAGTAGATCAAAATAAAGTAATGAAGTCTCTTTATTTGTGGATTTGGAATTTCCTGGGGGTAGGGGGGATCAAGTGAAAAAATCTTGGAAATTCCTGGGGGTGGGGGGGAATAACGTGAAGCCCTCGGGAACGGAAAATCCGGGGGGTTGGGGGCTCATACTGAAAAACCCTCCGTGGGGGGGTATGGATATTTTCTGGAACCACACAATGTTAATGAAACATGCAAATTAGTGTAGAATTTTCCAGCTTATTCCAGAATTACAAATTTGGTCATCAAATCAGTTTATTCTAGCTTTTTCCAGCTTATTCTAGATGCTCCTTTCTAGATTTTTCTAGAAAATTCTTGCATGTTCCTTAATGAAAATAAGTTGAGATGAAAACAGTAATTTCCAGCTTTTTCCAGCATTTTCTAGTATTTTCTAGAATTTATTTATATTTTGTAGGCTTTTTGCAGGTGAATTACCATAATTTTTAACCTTCCATATTTACACTTGATGAACATCACTAAGATTTTTTGCCCAGTATCCAAGGGAAGAGCCCACACTAGATTAAAGACCAGCTGGAACATCAAATGTTTCTGTTCATGATTTATTTTATCTGCTAAAATCCAAGGGTTTCTTTGTGTCATACAGATTTAAGCTTATACTGACATCTTTGTTCAAAATTCAAAGTTTCACACTTAAGCCAAGACTACTAAACTGCATTTTCCATGCAGCCCAGAAGATTATAATTGAAATATTCAGTGAAAGTGTCATCGCTCATGTTTGTGAATTGTTTTTCACTTAGCTTTTAACCATGTAGTTCCGTCTACTTCAAGCTTTTCTGCTTCAATAACTAAGGAAAGATAGGCACACAACAACATGTGATTAAAATCATATCATAAGTTTGTGTTCTGTTTGAACCCTGATGGCAACTGCTCATAACAGAAAAACACATTCAGATCGACTTCTATGGCATTGTTTAAACTGTTTTAGGTTTAAGTTACGATTGCAATACAGAGAAGCTGAAATAGACAAGAAGAAAGACGCAAGAGAGACAAAGGTAGATCCAAAACGGCCAAGAAGGCAAGATCAAGTTAAGTGATACATTGTAAATATCATTGGAGTACAGATAATCATAAACACCATCTTAAGTGTCAATTCAGAAGCCTTTTGTAGACTTACAATCTCTTTTAGAGCCAACAGATCCAGATTTTGTGGCTTTCAAACATCTTCAAACTGTCCTTTGAACTTCGTTCAGTGACCGTTGAAACGAGCGCCTTTCTCAGAACATTGCATCATGGGTAAAAACAAACTCGTCCCCATGGCCTTATCAACATTCACTCATGCGGTCCACCGAAAACTCGCCACATGCCATTAGGGACAGCGCGTCTCCCAACCCCAAAATGCATCAGGAACTAAAGACTATTGAGATCGAAATGTATTGTGGATCAAAATATAACAAGACAGCGGGAACCTGGTCTCTAACATTAGTAACGCCTGGTTAATTTTAGCTTTGGAAATGAGATGGCGACCACTAGCGCACATTTTGGAAGATTTTCTCGAAATATTCCTGAAAGGGAACAGGAACTAGCTATTTCTCGAACATCTCAGTCATGGGAAGTTTGCTCGTGGGATCAGTTATACACCATGGTATTTATTATCTTGAAAATTCATTGACCTATTTGCTGCTATTTGTGACTAGTAATTAAACGAACCTTACACTGTAGCTTGTGAATTGTCTATATGGAGAAATTATTTTCTTTAATTTGTTTAACAATAACCGTAATGGCTCATAGTGTCCTGTATTTAGTGCAGTAGTACAAAAATTACAACCGTAATCCTGTTATAATTTTACGCACATACCAACATTGAGAGTTTGAAAATTTATAAGATAATATAATACATTACATAATAACCCAAGTTATTCTCGCCTTTTGCGCTGTTCTCTCTGTGCAGCCTGTGTACACTCGTTCAAGTGCACCTGTCTTGATTACGCTATAAGAGGGGTTGTCTGTGTACATATCCATGCTGTCAACATTGCAGAGCCCGCGGCCGAAGATCTCAGAGACATTGCAAGTAATGAAATTGATGACAAACGGGAGGAACTGGGAAATTTCATTCAAGGGGACAAAGAACTTCAAAACGACAAAGAGCTGGATGATCTGAAGAGGAGTGCACTGGCTGCCATAGCAGAGCTGACAGATGTTATTCAAACGGCACCAAGCAAAGACACCGTCAACACAGCATTACGTCATATCCGCTCTGCCACAGCAGTTGCAAAGGGTCTTTCGGTAATTGGCAACGATCACCAGTACTTAAAAACCAAATCCTTTCCTCCTAACAAAAAGGCAGAAAAACAACGTTTCTTTTCTACAAAACGAAAAGCAAGGCCAGTAAGAAAAAGGCGATTCTTTCTGACACTACAGCCCAAGAACTGCAAGAAATTGAACCGGATGTTTGTGCTTTCTGCCTTAAGGAAGACCCACCTTGCACTGAAAAGGATGCAGTTGACTGGGTAGAGTGTGGAAATTGTCAAGTCTGGGTGCATTCATTGTGTGACTATGTCGAAGACAAGTCAAGCTACATCTGTTGCATGTGTCGACCATGAGGACAGACAAAGCTGTATGCTCGTCAGTGCTAAAATAATTTCCACAATGAGCGACAAAAGTGTTGAGATTATTGCAATAAAATTCTTGTAAACATTCCCACCCCTCTTTCCCCAAAATAATGTTGATGCTTCTCTTTCTTAGACAGCACAGACCACAGCTACACAACATTGAATTTCGGGGGGGGGTAGCAAAGAACTAATGCTAGATGCAAATAAAATAGATCTTCAATAGTGCTTCGATATCAAAAAATGTAATTTTCTTAATGTCTCAACTACTTTTATCGCCCATTGTAGCTTCTTTATTGTGGAAGTGCCACAAATGTCAATGACGAGCACTCAATCTTTCACTTGCCCCAATTAGTGGTCATTATATGGTTTTTCACATAGAGCTGCCATTATTT
>JAHPZR010001297.1:20000-27500 GCA_019787425.1 Platygyra sinensis
GTTCACGTTTTGTAACCTTGTCTAAGTTTTTTAATTTATGCACAGTCGAAACAAGATATCGAATTACTTTGTACGTGCAAGCTATGTTATTACGTCATTCTTATTTTTGCTGTCAAAGTGGAAATCGGGAAAATAACTCAATGCTAATCTCCACGATATTTCTGTATGTTGCAGGTGTAATTTTTATCTTGTATTATGTGTGAACAGTACTGTTTATAAATATTATTTTTCGTGTGTGGAGCCTTGAAGTGACTTCGCTTATCAGCGGGAATCATAAGTCGTCACGCAACATGTTTTTTAAAACAGCTGTTTGTCAAATATCGTTTACGTTTGCCTTTCACCAGGAATACTTCAATAAAGTTATACGCTTTGACAGTAAATTTCACGCCGTAGAATTTTTTTAACTTGCGCACATTTCATTTGTAAAACATACTTTTGAAATTCAATCCGGTAACTAAACAACCAAATGAAATCTTCGCTGTATCTCGTGGCTGTTCACGGTTACTCATTTCCATGCGTTCGCTCAATACGGCCAATCTTAGGGGACTGGGAACAATATTTTTCTAGTCGGCCATTTCATTTTACTCGATGTTGAACGTGCTGCTCAGAGGTGTGCCTCAGTGGTGTATGTGTCGTCTGGCGCTGGAATAATAATAGCAAATATATGACAAGGAATCCTACGTCTATTTCTACGGATAGAACTTTTCGTTTTTCTTGGTTACCTGAATCAATTGGAAAAATACGTAAGTGTTAATTCGATCGCATTTCAAACCCTCTGGAAAGAAAAACTCTTTATGTACCCCCCTCCCCTTTGGAAATTTGTCTCTTTTAGACCCCCCTACCCCTAGGAAATTCCGTGACCCTCCGTGGGGGGTATGGATATTTTCTGGAACCACACATTCTAGAAATTTCTAGAATTTTCCAGAAAAGAAAACTGGAAAATTCTAGAAATTACTAGATACATTTTCTGTCATAATTCTAGAAAATTTCTAGAAATAACTAGAATATTCCAGTTTTGTTTTGCAAGGGAAGGTAATTGATTGCCTGTTCATGTACATGGTATACCCTAAGGAAGGGGAGATATTCTATGTGAAAAGTGATGGGGGAAGCAAATTGTTGACTCATAGTAAACTTGTCAAAGAGTAAAATGTATTTTAATAATAAAGTTTTCTAATCTCATAATTTTCTTTCTTTTTTTATGTCTTTCGGATCTTCAGCAGCTGCAAATGATGAAGTGGCAAGTCGAGCAGACCAAGGTAATATTATCTACATCGAATCAAATATCACCATTCTATAATTTGTAACTTACGACTTGTTAATTAAATAAATTTCACAGTTTGCTGATGAAACCACCATAATAACGAAAAATGTTGAATCACTCAAACCTCATTTACAGATCTTGGATCGCTTTTGAAATGCTTCAGGATTAAAATTAAATAAGAAAAAAAACAAAAGCTATGTGGATGGGTTCCATGAAAGATAGTAAGTTAAAGGTACTTGACTTTAAGACAACAAAAGAACCCATTAAAGTTCTTGGGATTAATCTATCCTACAATACAAACAAATGTATTGAAGAAAACTTTTATGCAAAGATCAAGAAAATGAAAACAAAATTGAACTTATGGCACTCAAGAGATCTTACGATATAAGGCAAGTCTTTACTGGTTTGGGAAAGCTTTGGGTATATCACAGCTAGTTTATGCAGCTTCCATGTTGACTCTTCCAGAATCCGTTGTCAAGACTGTTCAAGAGAACCTTTTTACTTTTCTATGGAAAAACAGGAAAGACAAAATAAAAAGGGTTGTTATGTATCAACCAGTAGAAAAAGGGGAATCAATTTTCCCAATTTTTGCACAATTATTAAAGCATTACGTCTGGCTTGGATTGGTAGACTACTGAGCACCTCTGATGATGAATGGAAAGCAATCCCCAATTATTACTTTCGAAAAAATGGAAACTTATTATTTCTCTTCAAATGCAATTATGATATAAAACTCTTGAAAACAGGTCTTCCCCTCTTCTATCGATAACTTCTTCAGTATTTTCAAGATCTCAAGAACGCAACTAACATCTTCTCAAATGGTGAATTCATTCTTTGGAATAACAAATCGATAATGATAGTTAATGCCACCCTGTTTTGGAAGTCATGGTTCAAAGAAGGAGTTGTAACAATAAAGGATGTGCTAAATCCAGAGGGCAACTTTTTATTGTATGAAGAGTTAAGGAACAAGTTCAACATTACCACCAATTATCTGCACTACTTCTAACTAATCTCAGCTATTCCTTCCGACTTGAAAAGGAGAGCAGCCCAAACTTTTATACCTGCTGCAGACCTCTGTTTGACTTCCACATCTTGATTGCAGGGAGTCTATAAAACTTCATTCACAAATTATATCGTGGTTCAATCATTGCCAAGATACTGCAATAACACTCTCAAATGAAAAAGTGGCTTTTCATGATATTCGTCATGTAACTGATATGCTCTCGGGCCACGTAAGATGCAGGCTAGATTTGCTCATCATCTTGGTTTAACAATATATCTATTCCGCAAAACATCTTCAAAAAGAATTGTCTTTGGATGAACTTGTAAAGAAATTAACTACAGTTAGAAAAATGTACTTACATGTAGATGTATTACCTCTTTTCAACATAACTTTATTGGCATATTACTTAATAAAACAAAGAACAATAAAAATAAATAGCATTATTTTAATATAAAGTGGATTAGGATATAGGAATTCTGCTCTCAATCAAATGAATGATGTATTGCATTTTTATATATCTTTCATTGATTAGGTAGTGCATAGGCTCAACCTTGTTAGTTTTTTTTGTTAAATTTGGCTTGTCATCTTTCTTTTCGATTATGTCCTGTTACATTTTCTTTTTCATTACTTGCTTGTGCGGTTTTTTTTTAACTTAACAGCGAAGTACCATATACACTGTATTAGTGTAAGCAACTTACATCAGTGTATTTGTGTGTATAAATAAAGTGTATGATGTTTCACAAAAAAAAAGGATGGAGCAACAATTTTTCTCAAAACAGGGGGCCAGGTAAGTAGTAGTAGTTACTGTAACAAATCATGATCACACTAACAACGACAACAGCAACAATAACAATGATTTTCCAACTTTAAGCCTCTCGAATTAGAGAAACAAACAAGGCCCAGAAAATCAACAACAAGGTGAGCCAGAAAACTGCCAGGAACAGATCAAAGGAGTTAGCTGCAACAAGAACAGCTGTTAGTATAGGGGCTGAGGGAACACAGCTGAAGGACGAATTAAAAGCAATGGCTAAACTTGAAAGGGAAGCCCTATTGAAAGAGTGCCTGGGTAAAGAATTAAAAAATCACCATCCCAAAGGGAGACATCCTAGATATGAAAGCTGACCTTGGGGAAACCTGGTACAAGATAAGAAAGCTAAGAAGGTAGGAGATACAAGAATTAACATAATAATTACCTTACATCTATATATAAACCACTTTCAAAAATATAATCATTTGGAAATTTTCTTTTAGTTCGCTCTTTTCTGCCTTTAACCTAAATGGCAGAGAATATAACACCTTGACATTGATACTTCCCTAGATTTACAGATAGTTTTACCAACGAGGACTGGCATCAGAGAACACAAAACATCAGCACAAACAGGTCCAGACCATTACTGACCCAGAAAACCTTGCTTGTGAAATGGTACCATTTGAATTTAAAAGACCAGGGTGTGACACTGAGATCTGGGAAGCAGAGTTTGGTTATGTCACTGACCTCAATAGCTTTATACAGCTCCACTTGGATGAGAATGAAAAGTATGAAATATTGACTTACCATACACAGGGTTTTACATAAACATAAGTTTTGCCGGTAATAGTGAAGAATAGTTCCCAAAATATACTGTCGGCCTACTGTCGGCCGACTGTCGGCCAACAGTCGGCCGACAGACGGCCGACAGACGGCCGACAGTTTGCGTTATGTTTGATGCCAAAGTGTTGGCCGACTGTCGGCCGACAGTCGGTGACCTGTTGGCAACCTGTCGGTAATGTGTCGGTAACCTGTCGGTGGGGCAAACAAAAATGATCGTAAACATTTACTTGTCTTTTGCTTCTAAACTACATAAAAAGAGTTTAAGTCATTTCATAACGATACCTTGCTCAGCACTTTCGATACTAGTATGGCTTTTGTCCACTGTTTTAGCGTTGACTAGCGATACTTTCCCAAATTGGTTCCTATTTATTTATCCGCCATTTTGAAAAGTTCTTCTTGTTCAGACATACATGAAGTACTGTTAACTAGCGTTTTGCAATGCATTATAGAGCGATTGGAAAATTACTTTTAGCTTTGCGTATTTCTTGCCCTAAAATGCTTAAATCCGAAGCCTATTTTGTGTAAAAACAAAGATATGAGAAATGGGTACTAAATTTACCACTACATTTTGGTATGTGCAGTCAGGAGATGGAGTAAAAAAGCCTGTTTTACAGTTCAAAGAGGATCAAGGAGATAGGTAGGAATGTTACTGGATCCGGTACGATCGACAGATTTCCATTTACTTTTTTCAACCGGAAAAATTTTTGACTCTATTTATTTTTACTCTTTTTTTCAGTCGATTTGTGCTCTACTATAACAGTGTCGGCCGACTGTCGGTAATGTGTCGGTAACCTGTTGGCCGACAGTTGACCGACAGGTTACCGACAGCCGAATATGGGAACTATTGTTCAGTATTACCGTTTTGTCATGCATTTATTTTGTTTTTGCTTGTTTGTTTATTTACTGTAATGGAAGAAATGGAAGGTTGAAATGAGAAAATGCCATTCCAGAAGATGAGGTCCACATAAAAGTTGGAGGCGATGCTGGTGGTGGGTCATTCAAAATGGCCTTCCTTATAGCTAATGTACAGAAACCTAACTCAAAGACAAACACAGTGGTCTTTGCCATGTTTCATGCAAAGGACTCATGGGCAAATCTGAAGACAGCTCTACTCCAATACAAACAGCAGGTGAACATCCTTAGAGAATCTAGTTGGAGGTTGGTAACAAAATCTAGGATGAGACATGTTCAAAAAGCAACCTGTCAAAATTTTTTAAAAAAAATGTTTACATTTAAGAGGGGCAGAAAGCAAGTGGTGTCTCTCTTTGGGGATTATGAGTTTCTATGCAAGTTTTTTGGAACTGCTGGAGCTTCAGGTAAGTTCTAATAAATAAATAAAACATCAAAATAATTACATTGAGAATAGTCTCTATCTGAATATGTCAATTCATTCATGCATTCATGTATTTCTTTCAGGCAAATATCCATGCATCTGGTGCCTGATAACATATAGACTTATGCAACTGCCATGCAGTGATCCTCAACAAGGCGTTATGGAGAAAAGGACCATGCAAAACATTCAAGGGGATTATGACCAGTTTGTAGCTGATGGTTCCTGTATGAGTAGGCGGAAGTTGTTCCACAATGTCATCCATGACAAACTGCTTGAAATTGAGCTAGAAAAAGTAATTATCTGATTGTTGTGACAAAAAATTAACATCAGGTATTTCTGTTGGCTTTCGTACCCTTTAACATGATAAATTCATTTCCTGACAGGTGTGTGTTCCTGGACTTCACATCAGTTTGGGTGTTTTTAAGAAACTTCTTGATGAGCTTGAGGATCAATGCTTCAAGCTTGACAAAATAATTCAGTTACAGCTGGCAGCAGGGAATCAGTAGCTTCCAGAAACTGATGTGAATAACAAGATCCTTGTGCTCAGATCTGTACAGCACCACCATAGCCAGGTTAGACAGTTACAAGAGAAAGCAAACACCTTGCAAGAGTTATTAAATTCACAATATTTGCATCCTAATGTAACTATCATGCCTGCTTACTCTGCAGCAATGCAGAATGAAATAGAGAAACTCCTCGAAAATGCAGACCAGGAGGTAACACTTGGATGAAATTCCCAGTTCAAATTTTCCAACTCAGTGTTAAGCCAAGTTCAAAATCTGTGCTTATTCCCAGTCAGTAATATCACATACACTGTAAATCTGTTCCAAATTACTCTTTCTAACTTACTGGGTTGATAAGTTATAGTTTACTTGAGGATGTGTTTGAAAAGCTCAGATAATGAATTTCGCACAATGACTGAGCAGAACAGTAGGCATACTCTCTCATCTGTCACAAAATTACAGGAAAAGCTAGCAGATGATGACCTGGAACTGGCTACACTTGACAAGTCAGAAGGCCCTTTGGCGAAACAGCTCGACACAACATTAAAGGAAATGAATGAGGAAAGGCAGGCATATCATGGAAAATCCTTTATTGGCAATCATGTCCATACTTGCTGTAAGGTAATATCAGTATTTCCCTAATGAAGAAAAGAAAACCAGTAATAAGGTCGTTGTATATAGGAATTGTTTTGATTTAGTTTCCACTAATATTAGCTATTCCTTCCACTTCTTTTTCAGGAAAACAATATAACACAGCTGTGTAGAGGAATTGTGGCAAAAACAGAGGAGATCTGCCCTTCCTTGGTTACTCAGGCAACAGAAATTAGCACAAAAGTTAAGGAGCTTTTTCAGTTATTTGCTGCTTGCCATTTTGTTTATGACAGTGCAGACTACCTCAGCAATGAAACCATTGATAAACTAGGTTAGAACAACTAAAGAAATCAAACAAATCGTTTCTTTTGAAAAGGTTATCGACAAGTACATAACAGTACCAACAATATGAATAACAATACAAATATTTTCTTGTTTCAGAGGAAGACATTGGCAGATTCCTGAAGTTCACTAGTCAAAACTTTCCACAAATGACGATAACACCAAAGCTCCATATATTGGAAGACCATGTTTGTCCTTTCCTTCGAAAATGGCAAATGGACCTTGGATTCTATGGAGAACAAGGGATTGAAGAAATCCACTCTGAATTCAACACCCAGTCAGAGCATTTTAGCCATGTTAAGAAACAGGATACAAGGCTGCGGCAAATTCTTGTTAACCACCATATTGCCACTAGTCCTACACTTGCAGGAAAGGCTCCAAAAGCCAAGGAAAGAAAATTGGAATGTAGAGGGAACCAATGAATCGAATGTGCTACCCGTAATTTTTTTATTAGTCATACAATTACAATCTACAATAAGCTACCATAGCAGCAAATCAGAGCAAATGATTCAATGTATCAATTGTAAGAGTTACAATGAATAAGAATCAGAGGTACAACTTCACACCTTGTATAAAAAATGATGTGTATTCTCCATCCTCCGTTTTAAAATGAACAAATAAAGTACAGTGAGATCCTGAAAGTTTGTTTATGTTATGTTAACAATATGAGTCTCAAGAGCGAATCACTCTTTACAGCCTTAACTTCACCTTACATATCAAATAACACCGTTTTTGGCCCCAATTGTCCATTAGAAAAATTCAAAATTTAGTTGCACAACCGTCGCACTTACAATATTAAAAGCCGTCCAAACCGAGTTTAGAACAATTCGGATTAAGACACCTACCTCATTCGGTGATTCAGGAAGGTTTGACATT
>JAHPZR010001297.1:32500-60000 GCA_019787425.1 Platygyra sinensis
CTAACGCGAAAAGTCCTGGTATTTTCCACGTAGACGCGGGTGGGTGATTTGCGTAACAAACTGTGCGGGCAGTTATTCGGGGGAAGGTTACCCTTACAGGGTGAGGGTGTTGTTTAATGGTGATAGTCATCCCTCGTTTATCACTTCCAGGGCTGCTCAGCGCCTGCAGCTTCCCATTATTAGGTGGGACTAGCTAAGAATTAGTACTTTTGGGCAACTATCTGAAGACATGTGTTAAATGTTTCATGATGTAGTCGACATTAAGGTAAGCCCCATAGGAGGCCAGAAGGTCATACAAATGGAAGTGTATGTAGTGCCCGAAATTTCTAGCATCCAAAACGGCCACCTAGAATTGGTTAAAGGTGAGTATGCCCAACTTAAGGGATTGTGGTTTTCTGATGTGTGTAAAGGGTTAGATGTCCTGATGGGCACCGATTATTTGTGGAATTTCCAGAAGGTTTTGTACAATCAGGGGAAACCTAATGAGCCAGTAGCAGTGGAAACAGAACTAGGATGGGTTCTTTTGGGGCCCATGAGACAACAGCAAAGCGATGAGGTCACACCAACTCGGGTAAATCTTCTTACAAGTGTGCATGATGAAAGGATTGAGAGTGAAGTCCAAATATTGTGGGGCCTGGAAACACTAGGGATCCAGTCGCTTAAGGGTGGAGTGCAAAAGGAATTTAGTGAGAACGTCTCATTTGAAGAGGATAGGTATTCAGTTAAACTACCATGGAAGGAAAGTCACTCGAAATTCCCCAGCAATTATTCCACGAGCTTAAGTCTCAAGTTGCTAGACTAGAAGAAGAACCTGAAGTCTTAAGGGAATACGGGTCGATCATCAATGACCAACTAGAGACGGTGTAATAGAGAGAGTGGTGGAGTTGGAAAAGGCAGAAAAGGTGCACTATTTACCTCACCAGGCTGTCATTCGGAAAGAGGCCACAACCACAAAGGTAAGAATTGTTTACAACGCTTCCTCAAAGGGGAAAAAACTCAGGTATGTCCATAAATGACTGCCTTCACGTAGGGCCATCGTTAAATCCATTATTGTACAACATACTGTTGTGAATTCGTGAAAATAGGATTGTGCTTGTTGCTAATATTGAGAAAGCCTTTCTCCATGTATGTGTTGACAAGAGTGACCGAGATTGTCTCCGTTTTTTGTGGCTACAGGACCCACTGGACGTGTCAAAGATTGTTGTTTATAGATTCTGGCAAGTTGTTTTTAGGTTAAACCCATCACCCTTTTTGCTTAATGCCACATTGAGGCACCACCATACAAAATGCGCCGAGGTTGACCCCAAATTTGCTAGGAAATTGATCTAATTATTTTATGTTGATGGTTTCTGGGTTAGGGGTGGGACTTCAGAGGAAGTTCAAGTTTTGTATGGAAAAACCTGCCTGTGAATGTCAGGAGGGTTCAAGTGAAAAAAGTGGCTAACAAATGACGATGAAGTAAGGAAGAAAATCCAGCACAGCACAGCAACCTGTTTCAGAAGAAGACAACAGTTACACAAAGTCTTCCCTACATGCACTGGGTAGCAAGGGCCAAAAGGTACTTGGTTTGGCATGGGATTTTAATGAAGTCTCAATTTAGCCATAATTGCAAAGCAGTCAGATGGTCTACCCACCACGAAGGGTAACACTGGAATTATAAGCGGGAATTTTTGACCCCCTGGGAATAGAGGACTTCGCGCTTGTTAGGGCATCATGGGTAATCAGGGCAAACAAAAACAAGATGACAGCTGCGTGTAGCTGGTAATGCTCGCGAAACTGAACTGTTTTGGAATTGTTTGCAGCTTTTCGCTCGTGAAAGGTTCATTGGTAATTATTCTGACATTAACAAGTACAGAAAAGAGCTCTCATCTACTTTTTGAAGGGACAACGTGGAACTTCGAAGGGGAATGCTGCATTATACGATTATGGCAAAACACTTGGAGGATTTCCTTGATCTTTCCACTGGAGAACTAAGGTTTTATCTGCAACAGAGAGCGTTAATGTGCCATGGTAATCATGCTGATTTAGCAGCCCGTGCATTAGTAGCATTTGAGCAAAACCTGCCTATAAAAGAAACTGCAGAGACCGTTCTTTTTACTCTACAAAGGGAATACAGTGACATATTAAAGTGTTGTGGTGTGACAGAAGATCCCTTGGAGATGGAAGGCTGGGAGGACAACGTGTTTAAGTGGCCAAAAGTTCATATCGGGCAGATCTTCAGCTATATTTTAGAGAACAAGGCATTTCCAACAGACTATATTGGGCAATATAAGGTTAGAAAGGCCTTCTCATTTTACAAAAGTGGCTTTGTTCATAAGGTCTATGTGAAGACCATAAATGTTGAAGGTGTCTTCTTAAAAGCTGCAGTGACTCCATCACAGAGAATCAGGGATGAATCCCATAAAGTCTGGGTCTTGATCAAATTGTCAGGAGAAGTAGTGTGTGGATATTGTACCTGTACAGCTGGCTACAGCAAGTGCTGCAATCATGTCATTGCACTACTCTACAAAATAGAATTTGCAGGAGAACACGGGTTCATAGACCCATCCTGTACTGAAAGAGCATGTTCTTGGAATAACTCTAGTAATAAAGACATACAACCCAAGAGGGTACAAGATATGGTAATTGTGGAGCATGTTAGGTCTAATGCTAATTCCAAGTTTACTATAAACAACAACGCAAAGAGATCTTTTGATCCCAGACCTTTGACACAAAGGTGTGTTTCTGAAGAGTATATGCAATGTTTCCTTTCCAAAATAAGGGAGACTCTGCCTGGTGCAGTGATTAATATAACACATGCCCCAACACCTAGTGAGGATCTCCCACCTCCTTTGTGTGAACTAGCTTCTGAAGTTTCTAGCAAGAAAGAAGGGAAAAGTGAGGAAGATGTTATCAGGGAATTTTCAGAAAAACTGACATTCAGTGAAAGTAGTCTAAGGGAGCTAGAGAAAGCATCCAAGGGTCAGTCAAAATCTGATGTTTGGAAAAGGCAGCATAAGGGTAGGATAACTGCTTCCAATTTTCATGATGTCAATGTTAAAGTCAAAAAGTTAATGAGGAAAACAGGTCAATCAGTGAAATGCAAAGTGTCTCCACTTTTAGCAAAGCTGCTACTTCCAGAGGATATTAGTGAGCTCCCATCTATTAAGTGGGGATGCATGCATGAGGAAGATTCTGCTAAGGCCTTTTTAATGACAGCGGGAAAAAAACACAGAAATGGAAAATTGCACTCCTGTGGCTTGTTTGTTTCAAAGTCTCACCCTTTTTGGGGGCAAGTCCAGATAACATTTTCTCCTGTGACTGCTGTGGTGAAACTGCCATGGAATACAAGTGCCCCTACTCAGTGAGAGGCATGCTTATTTCAGAAGTTTGGGATAAGGTAGAATATTTGGAAATGCATGAAGGAAAGCTTAAGCTAAAAAGAGGGCACAGATATTACACCCAAATTACAGGGGAGATGGCTATGTCAGGCCTGGAGAGACTGTTTTTTGTTGTTTGGATAGGTAAAGGGGATCCATTTGTTGAACTTGTACATTTTGAAGCAGAGTTCTGGCAGCAAATTCTTCCAAACCTTGTAATATTTTTCAAGACCTATCTGCAAAGGGTAATTCTTGGGTTTAGACCCCTTTGCTATTGCCCCCTTTGTGACAGTCTCTGTTTAGAACCTGAGGAGTTTGACAATTGTAATGAAAATAGACTGCAATGCGAGTCTTGTTTCCTGTGGTATCATTGGGGCTGTTTAAAGATTGACGAGAAATCTTGTCCTCAGTCATTTATTTGTAGTTCTTGTAATCACCTTGCCCTGAATGACAACAATCTCTAAGATAAGATAACATACCTTACTATGATATAGAACATGGACAAGAAACCAGTAATGCTGTCTTCATATTTGGTCTGTCTTTTCACTTAGTCACTTAATGGAAAGTGAGTGCTTCATTGGACTTTAAAGTTTGTGTTTTGCATTATGGAACTTGAAACTACTTGTTGTGAATAAACATCTTGGCTAAGAGGGTTCTCTCTTAGGTTTCACAGTCATTGCTTGCTTGTTCAACCTTCAGTCCCTGTGTGTTGTGCACTCGACCCCTGTAGATTACATGCACTCTCTCCCTACCTACAAATTCTCCCAGGCATGAAAATCAAAGAAATGTGACAACAACAATAGGTTTTATTTTCAAAACAGTATGAAAAATACACATGTAAATCCTGGTCTAGACAATCAAGATACAGAATATAAATGACCAGGAGTACTCTTATCGTAACTGATTTAAGTGCAACATATAATCAGGCTTAACACAAAACTAACCAAGGCTCACAGTCGTTGGCAAGCAAGAGAACCTTCTATACCCTCTTAAGGAAGAACAGTTCCACATTAGTTAACTGGCACAGAGGTAGGGTAAATTTCCATTCACAGGGATAAGGGTTCATTCAGGTTGCTAAGGGAAGAGCAAACAATAACAATATCATCTATAAGTGGTAATAGGCTGATGGGAAGTTCCCTTTTAAGAATAAGGAAGTGTTTTATTCTTCTTATTGCTTGCTCGACATAAATTCGGACATTGGCAATCCTTGATGTTGTTTTAACCTCTTTGGGTGACATTTGCAAGTTTGTGTGTTTAGAAGGAGGAATGGTCAGAAAGCATTGATGAAATGACAGTAAATCATGAATTTTAAAACCCTGGTCAGCCATTACTTCATCATAAGGCTGGAGGGAATTTAAAAACCTGCAGCCTTTGACAATAAATGCATCACTAGCCCTTCCACCATAGATGGGAGATGCAAATGATATAGCACCATTGGGGGTAATGCCAATCAAAAATTTAACGGTATAATGCTGTTTGTAATTTGACCAACACATTGCAGCTATTTCTAAGCTAGAGGGTGTTTCTATGTAAACTTCAGTGCAATCAATGATTACACGGCATTTAGGATAATACTTGAGAAACATGTCTGGCATATTCCTCTGTATTATAGACCTGTCAGGCCACAAAAGAAGCCATTGTAATTCTTTACACATGAACTTCACCCAGGTAGTAAAGATGGAAGATACAGTGCTTTCTGAGACTGAAAAACGAAATGCAAGGTCTTGCACTGGGAAGCCTTGCCTCAGCCTAATGAGGCACAAAAACAATTCTTGCTCCAAAGTCAAGGCTCTCGCTGTTCTAATCACCTTTGATGCCATAATGTGTGAAGTTTGGGCATGTTTTTCACCTGTCCAATAATGCATTTCCCTTGCTATTGCTGACAACTGTTCGAAAAGCAAGTGAAAAGCACTTGAAGAGGGCAATCCAGTGTAAAATCGGATATCATGTTCCCTCGTAAGCTGTTCAAAAGTAAAGCAGATATTACACTGCACCTGTGCTTCCTGGAAACATGAACACTTCTTGGGTGCATTTGAAGGAGAGCTTCCATTGTCGTTACGGGTTGGAATTTTCCTTTTCCTTGGTGAGCGCTTAGACGTATCACTGGCAACTAGGTAAAGCGTTGGAACATGAGAGGAAAATGTAGGTTTTCCAAATTGGAAGTGATTTGAGCACACTACCTTATAGTCACTTACTACAAAATCCTCTAGTCCTTTAGAGATGTTTTTCACCCAAAGAGCTCTTTCTTTTGGATCCTTAGGGAAGTAATGCCATGTCAAATCCCCAGTAACGTGCCCTCTCTTCAGTACCTTTTCTGGATACCTTGAATCGTTATCGCATCGTCCAACACAGCAGTGATAATGTGGCATGACTTCGACAGTACACCACAAGATGAATATCAGTGGCTGTTAAATGTCAAAGTAATCACCTACAATATTCTCCAAAGAACTATTTTTGATGTCAGTTTTCCGTTCACGAGCGAAAAGCTGCAAACAATTCTAAAACAGTTCAGTTTCGCGAGTATTACCAGCTACACGCAGTCGCCATCTTGTTTTTGTTTGCCCTGATTACCCATGATGCCCTAACAAGCACGAAGTCCTCTATCATAGGGCCAGTGACTGTCATGGCGAAGATCTTGTTTCAAGATGCGTGTCAAGTGAAAATTGGTTGGGATGACATCTTAGATGGGGAGATAAACAAAGGTGTTGAAGCTTGGATAAAGAGTTTGATTGAATTTAAGCAAGTGACGATCAAGAGGTGTATTAACAAACACATGTGCGAGGAGGTTTTGGAGTGCACACTGCACGGCTTCACAGATGCTAGCAAGAAAGGATACTGCGCTGTCACATACTAGGTCTACACCACACAGATGGGGCGACATCCAAAGATGTTGAGTTCAAAAACAAGGGCTGCTCTGCTGAAAGAATGGTCAATCCCTAGGTTAGAACTAATGGCATGTTTAATTTTGGCAAGGCTTATTTTCACAATCAAAGAGGCACTTAGTTGACAGGTAAATATCCAAAATGTGAGACTATGGTCAGATAGTATGACAGCACTGTACTAGATACAGAGTCAATGTGAGTGGAAGCAATTTGTTCGTCATTGTGTTAATGAAATTCTGCGGCTGAGCAATAAGAGTGACTGGGGACACTGCTCTAGCGGGGACAATCCCACAGACATGGGATCTAGAGGAGCATCAGTGAAAAATTGAGGAGTAATGAGTTGTGGTGGCATCGACCGTGGCCCACAGAGCTGACAGATTGTTGGCCAGTCAGAAATTTTATTGAACCCACTGCTGAGAGTAAAGAAGATAAGAGAACTGCTATTCTGACCGTCATTAGTCATGCAACCTATGGAATAGATGGAGCAATGGAAATCAAAGGCAACAGCATGCTACCTAAGCTTTGCAAGGTAACTGCCTGGGTCAAGCATTCCCCAGAAGGACAAGGATGTCAGGAGGCAAGGTAGGTTGAGTTTGGAAGAGACTATGGCTTCTGAAAACGAGTGGGTGAGAGTGGAGCAGCAAGAATTGAAGCATGGAGATCATTATCAACATCTTGTCACCAGGCTTGGTCTTGAAATGGATGACAACGCTATTTTGAGCTGCAAGGGATGCTAACAGTTTTCCGAATTGCTGCCAGAAACGAGAGAAATGGTTATTTTGACTAAAGGGCACCAGTTTACTGTACTACAGATACAGGAATGTCACGAGAGGGTTCTCCGTAGTGGCGTAAGGAGCACTCTTGCCAAGATGAGGTCAAGGTTTTGGTTACCAAAGGGGAGACAAGCAGTGAATTAAGTGCTCAACGGATGCGTGATTTGCAAAAAGATGGAGGGGAGGTCATTTGGTCGACCTACTGCAGCCAGCCTTCGAGTCAGCAGAGCTCCACCATTTTCAAAGACGGGGGTAGATTTTGCAGGACCATTGTTTGTGAAAGGTAAGGGTAAGCAAATGAGGAAGGTCTCTATTGCACTATTCATATGTTGTGTTACAAGAGCCGTGCATCTGGAGCTGGTTGAGAACCTGTCTACAGATACCTTCAAACGATGCCTTAGAGGGTTTATAGCTAGAAGAGGAGTTCCGACTTTAATGGTATCGGACAACACCAAGACATTTAAGGGCATTGAAGAGAAACTATGCATCCTTCATGGCCACCTGTTAGTCAGGGAAGAACAGGACAAGCAAAGAATTCAGTGGCATTTCAATTTGGAAAGGGCCCCATTGTGGGGTGGATTGTTTGAGACGATGATAGAAAGCATGAAAAGATGTCTTAGGAAGGGTCTGGGCAATGCCGTCTGTCATTCAACAAACTTCTGACCATTCTGAGTGAAGTAGAAGCCACCCTGAATTCCAGACCTTTGACGTTTAATTATGACATCCTGGATGAGGAAGTGTTGACACCTGCATATCTGATTTATGGAAGAAGACTTACTTCCCTACCTGAATCACCTGAAGCTGAAGACGATATTGGCTGCAATAGGAGATACAGGCATGTAACTGAGAGGTTGCAGCATTTTTGGATGCGGTGGAGCAGAGAGTATCTAACAGATTTGAGAGAGAGTCTTCATTGTAACACTAAAAAGGTGGTGAAGGAGCCTAAGGTAGGTGACATAGTGATCATTTATAAGGATGGGGTCAAAAGAAATAGTTGGAAAATGGCCATCATAGAAGACCTCATTCAGGGGAAAGACGACCCGGTAAGGGGTGCAAAGGTAAGGGTAATCACTAAAGGAAAGGTGGTTTGTTTGAACAGACCCATGCAGATGCTTTATACACTTGAGGTAAGAGAAAGTGTCCCAGAATTGCCTCAACACCTGAAGAGTCAAGTAGAGCAACAAGGAAGGAAGGAAGCGCGACATTCCTTGCTGTGCTGTGGCGCTAGACGCGGCTTGGAAGATGGGAGAAATGATTAACCAGTCGAACGACCAGTAGAGGATTATTGCATTTCATTTGTTCGACTCAAAATAGAGTCAAGCGTGGGAGGAGTGTCGATAATATTGTCATTGTAATGCAACATGCACCCCCTTTTGTGTTCGTGTTAGATGCTACTGTAATCATAATGGAATGATTGACATTTTATCGCTGAAGAATCAACACTTATCTTGCGATTTGTAATCTCATGTTATATATCGTGCAATTAAAGAAGACCTTAAAAAAGAGACATTGTTTTATTATGTATACCACATTGTTAGAGAAACGTGAGAACTGTATTTGCTGTACTAAGACTTAAGATGAAAGGAAACTGTGGAATGTTGTTAGTTGAATGCATACTTCGCTAGAGTGTAGATTGTTTGAATGTGGGAATAAAATAGTCCTTTGTGGAACTACTTGGATATTCCTGAAAAGAATACACCAGTACCCGTATGAAATGGGCAGCACTGCAGAACAGCTTCAGGAAGCACTACAAAACCACTGTGAAGTGACTGCCTGCAGCAGTCTCAAATTTTAGCTGCTTAATGCTGCCATGAGCAGCCATGTAACAGCTTTAAACAGCGATTTGACATTGGCGCTGACATTTCACAAGATCACGATCAGCTCTGCAGGAAGGCTGTAAATGGGCTTCCAATATGCCCAGGATGTGTTTACAAGATATCAGTTTATGGTATATCGGAAGCGATAAGAAGCTCTTCAAGCAACGGTATGGAAAACTCACGAAATTGTGCTCGTCGCTGTGGGATGGCTGCAGATTGGCGTCAAAGATTTAAAGAACGCAGATATTTATAGAATACTGGAAGAAATATTGACAGCTGTTTAACGGCATTTTAAGATGATTTAAAAGATAATCAATTTCGTTCATTTCTAGTTTCACCTGCATATAGCCTACTTATATCAAAAGATGGCAATCACGCAATTATACAACTACAGTATATAGAAACAACAAGTCTAAGGTGATATTCAGTTTTATTACATAAATGGTCTTGTTAGCACAAATGAAACAATGATCATTAAAAACATAACAACGCTTTTCAGTTTTCGAAACATGTTTTGATGTTTCAAACATCATCATCAGCCATTACTAATATATTGTAAAGATTTACAAAAATGGTTGGTATATATAACTACTCATATACAATGAAGCTTTTTGAATTCAAATAGTCGTGAACTGTTAAACTTATTTACACTAACTACTACAATGATAGACTAAGAAAAGAAATAACGAAAAAGTAAATCTACTGTCGTTTACAGGGAGTTTTTGTTTACTTTTTCGTTATTTATTTTCTTAGTCTATCATTTTATTGGTTAGTTTCAATAAGTTTAACAGTTCACGACTATTTGAATTTATAAAGCTCTATTGTATATGAGTAGTTATACAATGTTTATACCGGTCATTTTTGTAAATCTACTCTTTGAGAATTGAAAACAATTCAGATACCTCCAACTAAGTTACATGCATCTGACATTGACCATAAGTCATTCCATTTTTATTATTTGAAGTAATAAGAAGACAAGCTTACATCCTTTAATTTACAGTATGAACAATATCTTGAAACCTTGTTTTATTGTCACACAGTTCTATGAAAGTGAAAGTTTGAAGCCAGTTACATATAAGGGGTCTTGAAAGAGAAGGGCAGAAGTGACAAAATTAGCTTTCGAAGACTGGCTTCACTTTGTGATGCACCTTAGTGACTACTTGAGTTACCTTCACAATACCAGTAAAAATTATTCACAATGACATCAAGGGTGATAAATATAGTTATTGTATGTAGGTCAACAACATTTTTATGCCCATTCTTATTGATTTTGGAAGGGAATGCTTTGTAAATTACGCAAAGAAAGAAAATCCTTTCTGATGAGGAGAAAAATGGATACTATAAATAGCCTGCATGGCAGGTGCTAGAAAGGGAAAGGGAGAAGGGAGATCGAAATTGAGAGCACGCATCCGCAATGCGAGGGGGGGGGGGGGTGGTGGGAAAAGGAAGTGCCTGCAGCTAATCCATTGTGTACTTCCTCTTTCTTGTTTGCCGGCGAACGAAAAAACGCCATTGGTTTGTTTTTAATTATGTGTCAATTATTGCCTGATATAATCTTCTGATTGGTTGAGATGTTTTGGAAGCCATTTGAGAATGAAAATCAAGATGATGGATACACCCAAAAGAGACAGGAAGCCAAGTATGAGCAAATTTTGAAGGAAATCTTGCTGGAGTTAGACAAAGGTCGCAAAATAACCTTGAAAGATAAACAGAAGAAGGCAGTGAAGCAACTGTAGGAAAAAAAGACTTAGTGGCAGTTTTACCACCGGGTTTCAGAAAGAGTTTCATCTTCCAGTTGCTAGTGTTCTTAGAAAATAGAAATCAAAATGGCCACACTCGAACTGTTTCTGTGCTAGTAATTTGCCCTTTTACTAACATTATTAACGACCAAATTTTTGAAGTGGATAGTATGGCTTTATCTGCGAGTAATTTGTTGGAAAAGCTCGCTGATTTAACATCAAGTAAGTTTAGTGACTTCACTTGTAACCTGAAGGCTTTTAACTTTAGCAAATTAGGGCCGAGCTGTCATTGTAACTCTTGTATATAGTTTTATTTCCATTTGTTTTTTAACAGTTAATGTAGTTCTTACCCTAGTATCTTAGTATCTTAAGTAATCTTTATATTTCAATTAGACTCTATTTATTTATTTTTATTGTTCTGTTCTTGATATATTTTTAATATATTTCATATAGTTTTATTCATCAGTAGATAGTTCTATAGTCTTACGTTCTAAACATGAGCCTCTGGCTCGGGCAACTGGGCAACCATGCCTCACATAAGACAATAGACTTGACTTGATTGAAACAGAGGTCGAGGGTTGGAAAATACCACACTGTTTATCCCTCTGCAAAAAAAGTGCCCAGTTGCCCCATGGCTGTTTTCACATGAACATCCACCATGATGAAACCTCTTACTTGGATTTCCAGGCTACTGTATTTTGAGTCTTTGTGAACATTTTGAGAACTTTCGGGTGGATTTTAGATCACAGCATTTAAGTTTCTAAATTATTGTTTCTTATAACTTAACAGGAAAAATCAAATCCCAGAAGGACTGCTGAAACTAGGGACAATTTTTTCCCTTTTCTAGTCTTCAGTGGAACCTTGCATTCCCTAGGAAAGTTCACTTGGCTGCTGACAAGCAGATTATTTGCACATTTGAAAAAGCTCTGGTGGAATCAACTTTGCCCTCTTGGCAACAAATTACGTTTTTATGTTTAATTATCACTTGGCTTAACAATTTTTGTTTGTATCTTCAAAAGTGCATTTTGCAGATCCAGCATGGTAAAAAGTTACCTGCCTATGTGATGTCATTTTGTTAATTGCCTTCATGACTTACAGTGTAATCAGGGTTGCCATAGTCAGTGAAAAAAAGTGAAGAAAAAGTAATAATTTTTCAAGGTCAGGAAATATTCAAAGAATTTGGCAAAAAGTCAGTGAAAATCTAAGTTCTTGTCAAAGTCAGTGAAAAGTCAGCCAACCGATTCGCTGATGATCTGGTCTGGAGGCTGAAGAGAGATGAAATTGGCGTTTATGTTTTTCCGACCAGGCATGCTCATTGTGTTTCGAGCAACAACGCTGCAGATAAACCTGAAAGTGAGCGAAGTTAACGGAAGGTGAGACATTTCTCAGCATCATTCAGTCTGCTTGTCAAAACAAGTTAATTTTTCTTTCGTTGATCATAAATGTTTCTTTCATTTTTTTATATTATTGTTTGCCAAGCCTACCGTATGTTCCTGCAAATACAATAACTGCGACCTAACTTTACATAATTTCAGAGACAGAAAGATGCAATAGAAAGTTTTGAAAATGCCGGCACAAGTACAAGTGCCGATCAGCCTAAGCCGAAGCGTCGGAGAAAAAGCAAGAAATTACCCCCTTCCTCTCCACTGCTGTCCACACACAAAGAACCAGAGGAGGCTGTTGAAGCAATGGACGTTTCTTTTGCTGCGGAAGCTAGCGAAGGTGTTAGTTCGTGTCTACCCATATCCGACATTTCTGAGGGATGTGCCAGTTGTTTTGCCTTCATGAACGAGAAGAGAGTGCTGAACAACACTGTATTGGAGTTGCGGGCAAAATTAAATGACGAGAGGGAAAAGCTAAAAAGACTCGAAAAGAAACTAAAGGGTAGGTCTTGTTCAATGGCAACCTAGATAATAAGGATACGTGAGTATATTGAATGTTAGTAAGTAAAGTAAGTAAGTAAGAACTTTATTTAAGTGTCGAAAACCTTGTAGCCTGGGTGATACCCATACTAATTAGGGGACACAACAAAAAAAGAATGCTAACAGTAATAAGAGTAACGGGCATGTAGTGTTAAAAATGATTGGTTATTAAAATCTCTAACTATGTATAAAAAACTGAGATTAAAATCTGTAACTATAACTATATGTACATATAAAGATCATGTGGAGCAGAGAATGCAGCCCTTGCAGCCGGTGTCATGTTTTCCTGTAGCCATTTTGAATTGGCGCGAAATCTGAAATATTGCAGTGAAATTTGTTTTAAAAAGTTCATACTATACCTCTGCAATAATCCCCATTGCACTGTTCTCGCATATACAGTATAATCAGTAACCTTCCTAAAATTTTGATGTTCTTTTACTGTAATATATCAAATATTGCAACCATGTATCACAATGGGGAAGCGGCTGACAGCGATGTAAATTATCATGCAGAACAAGAAATCTGAGAGTTTTAGGAGAGTCATTAATTATATCAGAAATTTTATTTTGGTTCACAGCATTATTGGGTAAATGCATATTGCAGGCAGTTGCAGTATAAAATTGATGTTTTATTTGTACTCAATTCAGCAGTTTTGTTCATATAAACTTCTATACCTACATGTATGTGATATTCTGTATTTCATTTTGAGAAATCCATACATTGATTTTCAGGACTACAGAGTCAAGATAAGCCAAGTACAGACAATTTCTCTAGGAATAATGAAGTGGATGATGAGATTGAAGATGAGGATGCTGAGACAGAGGAAGAAAAAGAAGCGGATGAAAGTACATATGAGACAGAGGAAGAGCCAACTACAGAGACTGAATCAGAAGATGAGAACCCAGATAACCATCAGCCTAGAAGGTAATTCAGCTCAAGTCTATAACATTTTCATAACCATTTCAATTTACAAACACACGCTATGCATTTCTGATATTAATTTAGGGTGTCATTGATAATTTATATAATTTTTTGTAAGACTGGCACCCACTTCAGAAGTGGTATTGAAACTCCTGGTCTCAGAACATTGGACAACTGGAACAATAGAAAATAGAACTAAGTTGGCAATATTTGTTTTTGTTACAGGATCTCAGCAAAAGGGACAAACTTCCGAACAGAACCAAAGCACATTGTGTTTCTTACCCAGATGATCCTATTATTTGGTTTCTGCCGTAGCTGCAAACAAGATAATCTACGAGAAGACGTCTATCAGGTTGGCACCCAAGCGGTTGTAACAACTACACGTTCAAACCCTAAGTGTCCTAAACCCAAGGACACATGGCAAAGCCAACCGTTTCTGCCAGGAACAAAGTTGCCAGCGGGCAATTTTCTCCTCTGCTTGCCCATTTTGTTAGCTGGGGGATCTGCATCCAAAGTGTTCAGAATATTCTCTCATATGGGACTTGGCTGCTTAATCCATGACTACTTTCTTCACACACCAGAGAGTAAGTTGTTTAAAAATATTGGTACTATGTGATGAACGATACACTCCCAAGGATCTGTGAATGTGGAAGTGTCCCGTGAAAGCAATAACAAAATACTGCCCTCCAGGAGTCAAATGTGTCTCAGTGGTACCATAAGCATAGTCAGTGGTACAGTGGATCATATGGGTGCCTGGGAATGGAAACAAGCTTATAATACCAGGTTTCACTTTTCACAATATATGTATCCATGGGTCATGTCAAATGGACCTTAATGACAGTCATGACCATTTTCATTATTCCCTAAGTGCTGAGGGTGTGAATTAAAAACTATATTCCTACATTTTAGATACCTTTCCTAATTCAAAATGCACAATGACAAATATATACTGTACAGCTTTCATCAATGTGTGTACCTGTATCTTCCATTTTCCTCTCTAGAACAGACTGTTCCCAACGATTTTGCTGTATTAGCAACAATACCAACGGAAGATGTTAGAAAAGGTGAAGTCCATTAAAGATGGCATAACAATTGCGGGTGACGGCCGACATGACAGCATGGGGCACTGTGCAAAATATAGGGCCTACACCATATTTTGCTGTACTGTGCCAATGATCTTACACTTTTCTCTAATTTAGGTAAATACTGAACAACTCTGACTATTGAATCTCTCCACTCTACTCCTTACTGTTGTTGTTAGAATTCTACCTGTAATTTATTATTATTATTATTATTATTATTATTGTTATTATTATTGCTGATGTTGTTATTATTATTATTATTATTACAAGTGAAACCGGTATAACAATATATAATTATAAATCCCATAGAAAATTGGTAAATGTGAAAAGGATAAAAAAAATAGATTAGTGTGTATAAATTTAAGGCCTGAATATTTTTCCAAATATTTTTGTCATGAATTCCAGATTGGATTTATAACCTTCATGCAATAAAGTGTTAGTATACACATGTAACCCTATTGGGTTCTGGGATTTTCATATCACATAAATAGCTATAAACTTTATATAACTTGTCTTCTGTGGGAATCAATGTTGTGACAATTTTATATTTGAGTTCATCATTGACTAAGAGGAATGCCATTGCAAAGTCTTTAAGTCACCTGCAAATATAAAAAAAAGAGTGAGCAAAAAGTATTTATTTTGCTGAAACTGCTATTTTTCTAACATGTAGACTGTAAATGGCCTTCTCAGTGTGTGAAAAAAAAAACTGACTATTTTCATGTTGGCCTCTAGAGTGGATCCAACCCTTTGCCATTTGCTAGATACCCAAATATCATTTATTTGTTGATGTTTCCAAAGAAAATATGCGACTTTGGGTTAGCATATAATAGTGTCACCTTCCCCAGTTTATACCTGGGCCAGGCAAGGTTGGTTATTAAATTTTTTGGACTCTGTAGTTAAAGCTAGTTTTTTTTCTTTTTATTATTCTGTTCATCTCAAAATGAAATGTACTGAATGAAAGGTACTGCAGCGGTCATTTTAAGTTTTAAAACCCCAAGCAGTACCAATTCACAAATTTCACCCCCTGAAAGGTACGACGAGCACCCCCGTTACTTTTAAAGGGGATTACCCGCCCCGGGGGCTACTTCCCACATAAGTGAAGAATCCTTTTTGACAAAGAAATAAAATTCTACAGCCACTCTCTACTGGCAGCACACATGGAGCGTGCATTGATTAGCAAGAGAAACAGTGTCTTAAAAAGGGGAAACATTTTCCATGTAAAACTTAAAATGGACGAAAGTTAAAAGCTTAAATGTCCAATCCCTTGTATCATCAGGCGGATTCAAAAAAGCCTGGGTCTTGTCAAAGTGCAAGCCAACACATCATGCAAGCAGTTTAAGTTAATAGAAATAGCACACTGGTTAACCTCTGAATAGCTCTCTAGCTATATAGTTAGCCTAAACAGTTCTTTAGTTAGGTTGAGCCTGAGGTTAGGTTATTTATTGGAGTTGGGGATTTCTGGCTTGTATGGCTTTCATTTGTCATGAAACCTGCAAGCCATTTGAGGCATTCTGGATGGCTTACATAAGACTTGGCTAGCCTAAATAGCAGTCTGGTTAGCAAAAAGATACATCATGTTGCTTTCAGTAAGCTTTATATTGCTTGCTTGCAAACACACTCATAAAGCTTGGATTATAGCCTTTAATTTAAATAGATGAGTTTCGGGCCTCATTTGAATTTTAACATTGCTTTTTTTTAAATGCTGCTGAAGGTCATCCAATAATTCAGAATAAATTGCCTTTAAAATTGCCAAAAAACTTTTAATTATTTTTTCTATAAAGTAGAGAAATATCTGGTCAAAAAGCACATCTTGAATGGTTCAGGTAATGAGTGTGTGTGGCTTAGAAATAACTATGTTAAAATTGAGAGGCTGGACTGGGCTCACAAATAACTATGTTAAAACTGAGGCTGGAGTGGGCTCACAAATAACTATGTTAAAACTGAGAGGCTGGAGAGGGCTCACAAATAACTATTTTAAAGCTGAGAGACTTGAGTGGGCTTACAAATAACTATTTTTAAACTGAGAGGCTGGAGTGGACTCACAAATACTATGTTAAAACTGAGAGACTGGAAAGGGCTTACAATTATCACTATGTTAAAACTGAGAGGCCGGAGTGGGCTCACAAATAACAGGACGTAACATGTCGATAATTTCGAAAGTCGATAAAAGTCGATCATTGTCAATCGAATTCGATACTAATCAGTCAAGTATCGGAAATCGATAAAAGTCGATTCCACAATTTCTTGTGATTTCTGACTTTGATCGATTTCAATCGACAAGCATCGGGAATACAAAAAATGATGCATGCCGGGAGAGGAGACGATAGGGAGCCCACACGTTTATTTGTGAACTATGCTTGATAATATTCAAAGGTAGAATAAAACACGCCTATTGTTTCCTTGAATTTTTTGTTGAGCCACGCAAGCTTTCATTTAACGTTGAGATGGTGCGATGCTTTATGTTTTTCTTTGATATATTAAACATCCAGTCGCCGACGCTTCGATCGTTACACAATGCTGTGTTGTTTGACTCTTGTTTGTGCCTGCAAATCAACAACCAGTTGAAAACCTTGTGATTATTGACTTTTATCAACAAATTTAACTTGTCGATTGATAATTATCGACAAATATCAAGTACTATCGACTTATCGACTATGTTTTTGATGATCGACTTTGATCGACATGTTACGTCCTGCAAATAACTATGTTAAAGCTGAGCAATCAATAACATAACATAACATAACAACTTTATTTAACCTCGAATTTAAGTGTAGCTTAAAAGCTAATATCTTCGAGAAAAAAAGAAAAAAAAGAAAAATGCAAACAAGAAAAAGAAACTATAACTACTATAAGCTATTTACCAATTAACTATTTTATAACAATTACTGTACAAGCCTAATCCATTTTCTAAAAAGAGACTGTTTTCAAAAGGCGCTTAAAATTAGGCGCTTAAAATTAGCTACCTAAACATGTCATAATCCATAGTTTAACTCACCAGTAAATTAAAATGTCCTCATTAGTGGGCATTCCTGGTTATTAATCCCACAAATTACCTGTAGACCACAAAATCCAAAAGAAACATAAATCCATGTCTGTCAATACACGCAACGGGAAGATGCAAATTTAAAGTTAAAAAATGATCTTATTTAAACGCGAGTACCATCGTTTTATTGAAGTCTACCACTAGAGTTGAAAGCAAGCAGTCTCTACCTTTACCTTTTTAACTACCAGTAAGTGAAACCCAAATGATACAGACTGAAAGGTACCGAATCAAAAAAATGTAATTTTCATAAACTTCCCTGAATTTGCTATTAATTATCCTGACTCTTTGCTGGCAACCTTCACCCTTAAATTCAAATACTAAATCATTATTTTTTGTGGCCCAAATGACCAATTCGTCAATATTACAAATACACGACTTGACGAAGACTCGTTCCCAAAATCTGTTTTCTTCCTCCAAGTCGACTTAAATTCCAGTTTGCTAAGTTTCAGCACAATTCTATCAATAGCACTTATACGAAGCTTCACACACGATTAACATCAAAGACATACGCTTAAACCAGTCTTCAAAATAAAATCAGATCATTGTACGACAAGAAACGCTTACCTTAGACCTCAGGTCCCAGTAAATTTCTGTTAGAACAGTTGTTGTTTGCGAAACGTCTGCAAAGTTTCTGCTCATTTCATATTCCTCTTCATTCGGCATACAAATGAAGGACACAAATTCTTTGTTTGGGGACTCGTTTTGGCCGCGTCAAGTAGGAAGAATAGCAACAAAACTATCCTATGTAACTCCACTGTCCACTCCACTTCATTGCCAGTCGGTGCCATTTTGAATGTTATTTTTTTTAAGAGCCCGCATTACGTACCACCAGGAATCCGCTGGGAAGATCCCAACAGAGTGGGGGATGGGCAGCAGCTTTACTTTCTCCCAGGCCTCACTCATTTCGTTTCAAGAAAAAACATCGCTCTCCTCCTAAACCAATTAAAATTTGAAAAAACTGAAACGTCTTCATTAAGGGCATACACTCAGGCCTTTAGCAAAATTTTCTTTCGTTGCTAGCTCAAATGGTCGTTGAGCAGGAAGCTGACAAACATTTCAGTTAGATTTTCTACTGCCGCACTTTTTTAGGAAAAAGTAATCATGGCCATTTTCTAAAACGCTATTTATTAAACTACAACTTCGCTTAAAAATATTCTTGGAGAAAGGTTCTAGTAAACTTTTAGAACAAATATTAAAATTTGGTCCGTTCTGGTCACATGACCGATGACGTCACAGCATTAAAAACAGCAAAATTGTATATTTCATAAAAATATCTACCCACATCCAAATTTTTGTTTCCTCACATTTAAAGTAATGCAACATAGCACTTGTACCCAGATTCCCACTTTTTAAAAATTGCACATAGCTCCCTTAATATTTATATTTTGTTCGGTACCCAGGCAGTCCGAAATGGCTCACACCATTGTGCTTTAAACCACGTTGACTGCTTTTTCAATAACAAAACAATTTCGTCACAGTGAGCAAAAACGCACTTCAGAGCAAAGTCACGTGACCAATGACGTCATCACCCTTAGTCTTGTACAATAATTAGTTTATGGTAAGACTTATTTCTAGACAATGTGGGGGTCTTGCTGCCCTCAAACTGACCAAGTTATTTGGGATTGATGATTTTCCAGCTGCAAAGGATTCTGGGAATGTTCTTATTATAATTATATATTGTTATTTAATTATTATTGCTACTTGAGGTAGTATTTTTTAGTTTTGCAGCATACCCCATCTAGAGAATATGCTCTTAGTATTTGCAATGAAGCTTTTTTTTCTTTCTTATTGAACAGAGAAATCAAGCTGGTAGTAGTCCAGCTATGGAATTTGAGGGATTCAAATCCTGCATGGAGTTCTTGATTGGATAAGGGCTGCTCATCACAGCATTTGTTTCTGACCGACATGTGTCCATTGCTGCCTACATGAGGAAGTCTTTGTCACACATCATCCACTACTTTGACATCTGGCATCTAAAGAAAAGTAAGCTCTCTTATTATAGTGCTACATACATTGTAGCCATCATCACATGCCAAAATTCAGTAATTATTATTGTCTAACCATACCAATTGAAGGCTTCGGTGGAAAAAGGGCGTTAGGTTTTTTACTCAAAAATGAAATTTATCAAAAACGCTCCAAATTTCGCATGCAGTTTTGTTTAGGTGCGTTAGACAATGTTCTGTACGTTTTTTTGCTGAAGTTTGTTTTTCGTTTTCGAGATATTACGTATGCAAAAAACCCTGTATTTGTTGTCACGTCAGCACGTGACCGCAAAGACGGTAATTTCACTTAAAATCCAGCAAAATATTGATCTTTTGCAACGTGTAACCTCAAAAAATGTTGATGTCAGGTTAAAACCATTAAAACTTTTATTTCACGTTAACGTGCAACCGCAAAGACGTTGATTTCACTCAAATTACAGCCAAATGTTAATTTCACGCAACGGGCAAGATAAACAATGTTGATATCAGGTCATTTACAGAGACTTAAAATTTTGATTTCACATCATCACGCCACCGCAAGGACTTAAACCCTTAGGGTTTTACTTAGGGTTAGGGTTACCGCTCGAAACTGGGGCTAGCGTTGAAGGGTTAGGGTTACGGAACAAGGTTAGGCTTAGAGTTAACACTTAGGGCTACCGCTTGAAACTAGGGTTACCGCTTGAAATAGGGTTACCACTTGAAACTAGGGTTACGGAACAAGGTTAGGCTTAGAGTTAACGCTTAGGGCTACGGCTTGAAAGTAGGGTTACCGCTTAAAACTAGGGTTACCGCTTGAAACTAGGGTTACGGAACAAGGTTAGGCTGAGAGTTAACGTTTAGTGTTACCGCTTGAAACTAGGGTTAGTGTTGAAGGGTGAGGGTTATTGCCTAGGGTTAGCGCTAGCGCTTCATTGTTAGGGTTAGCGCTTCGGATAACGTTAGAGTTAAGGTCAGGACGCGTTAGGGTTCGTGCAGTGTTAGGCCAAGGAAAACAATCAAGATGTAACCTTAAAAAAATGTTGATTTCAGGTTTTTAAAACCGCTAAAATTGTGATTTCACGTTATCACGCGACCGCAAAGATGTTAATTTCACTCAAATTACAGCCAAATGTTCAGTTTACGCGATTTCATGACGGCAAGGATGTTGATTTCACTTCAAATCCAGCAAGCTGTTCATTTCACCCAGCACGTAAACTCGAAAACAGCGCCGTGATTTCGGGCCTAAATAGGTTAACATGTTGATTTCACTTTAAAGCGTCACAGCAAGGATCTCTATTTCATTTTAACTGCCTGCAACGTATAAGCTTAAAAATGTAGGGCTGACAGATTAACCCTTCTGTGCAACATACAGGTCTCTCTCCTTACATCTGCATGGCCCCTGATCCCAGAAGTTTAAAACACTACGAATCACGCCGATTTGAAGTAAAATCAACGCAACCTGGATCACAGATCTATGTTTGAATCAATCGATCGCTTCTTGTTGGCCATTATTATGTTGGAATAAAAAAGGAAAAAAACACGCTCTGTAATTAGTTAAATATTATTGTGATTTACGGAGTCTTGTCTTGTCTTGTCTTGTCTTGTCTTGGCTTGTCTTGCCGAACGTGATCGAAATGCATGCCAGCAAGGTTCTGTTACACCTCGCGCGCGGGGAAACATGGAGGATGATGGAAGAAAAATTTTATAAGTCTAAAAGCAGTTCTCATTTTCCAAACTTTGAAGCTAGCAACGCTTGGCAAATGGGCCACAACTCATGACAGGGTTTTATTCTTGGGCAAGAACTGCTCTTGGACTTTGCTGCCTGGATCGACCTAACTTCGAACGCTGATAACTGACTTGCCGCTGATATCAGTTGCGTTGGAAGTTACAGAACACGTGTTGCTTCTTTAAAACGTGCTGGTGACTTACCGGTTTATCAAGGCTTTATGATGCCTATCAACCACCAGGCAGGCTACAAGGTTCTTAAAAACAATGCTTAAGATATTAGTCGAAAGAGCTGTACTGCATCATGCATCACTTCTCTTTGCTTTGACGCTCGATCGAAATTCACGTGTTGTCTCAGTCACGATAACCTGTATAAAAAAATCTCTCCAGATTCCCGCTGTATACGCATTTTTTTAAAAATAGATATCTTCATTTTTGAAAAAAGAAAAGGAACAGAGCGAAAAAAAAAAATTGAGTGACCTCATATCGAACCGGCGTCACGGCAAAACAAATTCGAATCTGGCCTGTTCAGCGCCTCATCCGCTTGTGCTAACGAAGCAGTAGTAAGAGCTCAAGGAATAATAGTGAGTTCATCGCTTACCGAAACAAAAGGTTTCTTTTGTTTTCCATTCAACAAAAGGTCCCCAGAGGATGCCCTTGGAAAAATGTGTTTTTTGCATACGTAATATCTCAAAAAGGAAGCAAACTTCAGGGGAAAAACATGCAGAACATTGTTTGACACACGGAAACAAAACTGCATGCGAAATTTGGAGCGTTTTTGACAAAGTTCACTTTTCAGTAAAAAACCTAACGCCCTTTTTCCACCGAAGCCTTCAATTGTTGTAGTTTAATAATTACCAGTTTAACCATGGACTGTGTGTAGCTCCGCCCACTGCAATTAGCCTTTGCTATTTGTGGGCGGATACAGACTGTACTTTTTTATATTTTATTGTAGTGTGGAAATAAACTTATGCTCTTACAATGGAGCACTGTGTTGACATAGTACATGTACATGTATGAACTTGATAAAGCTTTACAAAGCTCCATATTCTGGTTACAAACAATGAGGTCATTGGTAGTGAAGTAACAACCAAATGGGAATACAGTAAATAATCATAAGAGAGAAGTGGCAATTATTTTGATCAGCATTATTTTTGACCAGTTGTAAGATTCAGCCTCCTTTATTCTCAGAAATCAGGAAAGTCCTTTCAAAGCTCTCCAAAGAAAAGGGATGTGAGTCAATAGCTAAATGGATCAGATCACGCGAAAATCACTTATATTGGAGCACTACCACAACATTTAGTGGAAATGGAAAAGTCATCTGGGCCAAGTTCAGCTCCTTCATGGGCCACATTGTCAACAAACACTCGTAGCTTGGTGATGCATTATTCAACAAGTGTTTTCATGGAGTAATCAGTCCAAGAATATGGTTGAAAGTTGGTATGCTATTAAATCAACCTGTATGATTCATTGAGGATAGCCTAAATGTATACTTTAAAGTTGAAGCAATAAGGCTTGTTCAAGAGTAGGCAATAAAAAATATTTTGAACTTTTTTTTCAGAGTGTACACAGAGACACAGAGGCAAATGGAAGCAATGAATAAAAACATATTTTGTAAATAACTGGTGTTTATTTGTTTCAAGGCAAAGTGTGTAATGATATGGGAACCTTTTAATTCCTCATTTTTTTTTTCATTTTGTCTTTTTCAATAGGGTCTGTGGCATATGAAAAGTTATGCAGTGCTCTCACAAATACTCATTTAGTGAAGAGCATAAAGCAAGTTTCCCCTTTCACCCAGACAAGTTGCCTGGAAGGGTTTCACTCTGTGTTGAATCACTTTGCGCCAAAGATGATCGCATATTCTTATGCTGGAATGTATTGCAGGTACATTTCTTTTATTGTGTTTATTTTTTATTTTTAATTTCAAAAGCTACATGTATAATTGTAGTTAGGTTTGTTGGCGAATGGGGCCTGGTCTAGTCAGAAGCAATTCTCGCTACTGTACATAGCTACCAGCTTCTTGACAATTCGACTGAGGCTGGGTATCCCAAACCCAGCCTAAGTTGACCTCACAACACACAGGTGTACACTGAAAGACTGACATATGAAATACATAGTTCCTCCGCCTTGATGCAAAAACCAACAGATTGTTTCTCTGTACTATAAGTACTGTTTTAGTCATTATTGGGATTCTTAGACTTGATATGCCTTTGACTAATCAAATAAAACCAGGGATGGCCTGTTGCTAATCCTCCAAATTAATCCTAAAGTAGGTTTATGCATTGGGTTCTGCAGTTTTGCAAAACACTTACAATAGATATGTGTTTACCTCACAGGCACATTCTTACTTCATTACATTTTAATTATAACCTACAAAGGGAATGCTGAAGGAACGCGGATGATACTGAGCAGATAAAAATTACATATCCAAAGTTTAAGAATGGTGAAGCAGTTGTGAGGAGTGTGAGAGTGCCCCAGAACTTTGGTGAGTCTGCTTACTGAAATAGACCAGATAATTATCATAATTATACCAGTACTTGTCATGTTTATCTCTCTCTACTAAATATTGGATCTAACAGTGTTTAAATGTTCTTTCTTTAGTCATTTTCCATTACAATGCAGATTATGTGGAAGAAATTTTTCAAACATTTATGACAGCCACCAACGAGGAATTGAAAGGGGCTGCAGACAAGCTGAAGGACATGACACCTTCTCCTATGAAAACAATGCTGGAGAAGGAATCCCATTCAAGTGCAGTCAAGAAAAAAATTGACAAGAGTAATAAAATAACAGAAAATGTCCCCCTATACCACACCAGGTATCAGCAACCACAATCTAACAGATTTTTGGTTTTGCTTTTCATAGTGTATTGTTTACATGTGTATCATATCAATAATTGGTCATTGTCGTCTGTGTCAGTAACAACTCCAAGACAGTTTAGGAAAGATCCCATATACATGTATGGCTGAACCTCTCAAACCGGTTGTCTCTAACAAACCACTTTTCTCACCCTGGATTAATTTCACTTGAGGGACAACAAAAGGTAACTGTAAATTTATGTATGGTGAAAAAGAATGCTCATGAACTTTACATTTACATTTCAGTGGCTGAAGTTCAAGAGCCAGAACCAGGAAACACTAGAACAGCATCCAAAACACCAAAGAGGTGTTCCCTGTGCAGACACCCCATGAAAGGACACAGCAAAGTTTCCACTTGTCCCAAGAATCAGAATAAACAAACTTAACATAGTTGTCCGCATTTTAATTCCTTACAGTATTGTGAAAAAGTAATGCAAACGAATTTCGATGAAATTCGCGCTTTTCGTGGCTTTTCAAGGCAATATCGCTTGAAATGAAATCTCTTCGACAATGCGCGACATTTCGCCACATTTTTGTGACGGCTATTGTTTGGATACGCATGAACTTTCGCGCAGTTTTTCGCTGTGTGCGGTGATTTGCCGCGAACTTTCAAGCGATAATTTGCAAACTTTCGTGCGAAGATTCGAGTCTTTTCGAGCAAAGTTCGGTATGATGTAAATGGGAATCTCCCCTCTCAATCGTTCTCTTGTGCTGGCCTGAAACACGGACAAAGCGTGTTTACAGATATAAATTTATAATTACATCGTAAAATTGTTCTTTAAAACTTACCTTGTTAGTCCACGAAGAAAACGTAAATATAAACTTCATCCCAGATGTCAAAAATATTGAAGTTTCATAACGAAAAGTTGACATTCCGGACAAAAGCTACCGAGAACGATATGTATGTTGTGTAAAAACACGGAATGTTTCCCACTGTAGTGCTAGTCCCCGCGCGAAATTGTTATTATTGCTACCATAGCAACGCCTCGTGCATTAGAAACAGACAACAGATTCCACATTCATTCGCCTTCAAGCACACGAAGAGTGAACTTGCAATCATGCCGAAAGTATCAAATTATACGAGAACTCGAATCGAGGTCCTTGACAAGCAAGATCTCCCTCCAGTTGCAATTTTAAGATCTTTGAAGAACGAAGGTTTGGCCGTCAGTCTTGCTAGTGTTACGTGAATCGTGAAAAAGCTACAAATTACTGGCTCCGTGGCAAACTTACCGCATTCTGGCAGACTGAAGAAGCTGTCCGAGGAAGGAAAAGCCTTCATTGACCAACAAATGGAGAAAAATGACGAGATGACGAACGGGCAGATCCAGAAGAAGCTGGAAAGATACGGAATTTCCGTGTGTTCATCCACTGTACGCAGAATGAGAAAAAAGCTTGGTTGGACTCTGCAGAAGACAGCATATTGTCAGCTCATTCGAGCTCCGAATAAAGTGAAACGACTGGAGTACGCACGACGTGTGTTGGAAAGTAGCGACACTTTTGACAATGTGATCTTCACTGACGAATGCTCCGTTTCCCTTCAGCAGTACCGCGTATCTGCTACCGGAAGATCAACGAACCGATGAAGCGCAAGCCAAAACCGAAGCATCCAGTTAAAGTTCATGTTTGGGGTGGGATTAGCAGACATGGTGCCACAAAGATTTGCATCTTTGATGGCATCATGGATGCTGTTCTGTTCTGTAACATTCTAGAAACTACCCTGGTCCCGTTCGTTAGAGAGAAGCTGCCCGATCATCGTCTTATGCAAGACAATGACCCCAAGCATACTTCTAACTGAGCAAAGACCTTCTTTGAGGAGAAAGGTATCAACTGGTGGAAGACGCCTGCAGAAAGCCCTGATCTGAACCTGATCGAGAACTTGTGGCACGAACTCAAGTTCTTTTGGGAGTCGAAAGTCGAGCCACGCAACAAACAAGAGCTGGTGGACGGCATCAAAAAGTTCTGGTCGAGGAAAGTCACGCCGGAGAAGTGTGCAAAATACATCGATCAAGTTTTGCACAAGGCAGTTCCAGCCGTGGTGGAGGCTGAAGGTGCTGCAACCAAGTATTAGAACGGCTCTTTAAGGAGCCACCGCGCCCTGCTTCGTCGAATGTGGATTCGACATTGCATTGTAGGTCGCTAAAAATGGCTCTTTTAGGAGCCACCACATGTGATAAAGTCAATGACCAACATGAGATCTATGTGTTCCATACAATATGATTAATTACAGTAACAAACTAATAATAATAATTCCTTCATACAACTTATACCTACAGTCTAATTACTACCCTCCCAATAGACAATGCAACTGACATTTATTTATTTGCCGAGCTTTGAGCGAATATCAAAAAAGCAGAGAAATATTAAATCCCAATTTCTTGAATCTTAAATTTCACTAATCAAAAGTCGCAGCTCTTGAAATTTCCTCACAGTGGAACAGTGTAGTTTTAATTCCCCATCTCTTCTCCCGCGTGATGGATTTTAATTTGTTTTATCAGCCACAAATACTGCGCGTGCCCTAGGGCTCGGGCATCCACTAGCAACTTTTATAGACCTCAAGCGCGCATTTTTATTTTTCCAATATAACACTGAAAACCATCTTCTTTTAGTAGTAGTATAGTAGTTAGCGGTGCGAGGTCATTTTTTATTATCCCTAATTTCTCACCTCTTTCTCTAACAATTAACCAAAAATAGAATCCCAAGGGAAGGAATCAAATATAGGAATCAAATATAGGATTCAAATGTAGGATCAAAACCTAGGATCAAAACCTAGGTATGGAAATACGGAAAACATATGCTAGGTATTGGAGTATAAAAGCATGATCACATTGCGTGACTTCTCGGAAAACCGGATGTTATATTCGGGGATTCACCACTGGCAGGTCTGAACATGTTTGGAAAAACAGGAAGTCGATGATGTCATACAATAGGGGGCTCCCCCAGGAAAATGAGTCATCGATGCTATTGTTATCAAGTCATACGATTGTCATATGACCTATAGTTTTTGCTTTATAGTTCAGTCTTAAAAATGGCAGAGAGTGAAACTGGTTTAACTGATTTGATGGATGAAATGGATTTAGGAGATGTTTATGACTCTGGTTACGAAAGGGATGTCAACGTAGAGGTAATTGATGGGTTCTATCACCAAAACGTATCCTTCATGAATGAGAAAGTGCAATTGTTTGCTGATTACTGGATGAAGTTATATTCCAATTGCTGTCTACAGCGAGACCGTGCCGTTGAATTGCTTAATGATGGAAAACCTGATGAGGCTAAAGCTGTTCTTTGTGACTGGCCTGATACATTTGGATTACCGAGTGTTCCACAACTATTATTTGAAACACCTCCAGAACCAAAGCGAAAGAAGCTATCAGCGGCTGAACATGTGTGTGATGCTGGTTCACTCATCAAACAAATGCAA